>VZRX01020661.1:0-42696 GCA_013398075.1 Notiomystis cincta
TATTAGTTGCATTTCTAGAAATATATATATTCCTAGAATAATTGGAACAGTGATAATAATTCAAAGTAATTGAAGAAAACCTTTCAAAGAAAGCAGAAATTTAGATTGCCTTTGAATAGACAAGTTTAGCTTTCTCTGTAGGTTGCAGTAGTTTGGTTTTTTACAGTCTCTTTAACAGTTTCCATAGGAAGCAGTTATTTTAGAAGCATTCATAGAAATAAAAAATTATAACCAAGAACATAGGAAGAAAATGATTGGTGAGGCCAGATAAAGGAACTTACTGTATGCAACAGCTCTTGAAAGTGGCTGTGTGGGAGGCATAAGGATTAAATAATATGAACCATACTCTGCTATGTGTAGATAATAATTGTTTTTTATTCTAATGCCCATCAGAAGACAAACAGGAACTCTGAAGGTAACTCAGCTTAGATGAAAAGAGCCTCAGCTCCTGCTCATCATCATCATCATCATCATCAATAATTTATGGCATTCTGTCTGCCCTTACTGCTGTCTTACACTTTCTGTAATACAAAGGTCTAAAAATATGCTCACATATATTCAAGAACTTTATTACTGGAGTTCTTCATGAATAGTTTGTAGCTTTATAGGCTCTTAGGTAGAAATTCTCTCAAGATATAAAAAGGGAAAAAGAAAAATTACAAATGAAATGAAAATAGCTAATAAAAGCTGAAGATATATCTATCCCATGAATATATTTTGAATTTATATATCTATACATATTTGTGCATATATACATGCTTAAGAGTTTTGATAGTATTTGAACAGACAAATGTAATCCTGAGGGGAACACCACTAAATTACCATATACTTCAATCCTGCAAGTATCATTAGTGCTCCTGGTCAAATTATTCTTTGGAAACCAATTCTTGGCTGTATTTAAGTCTGCTTTTTTTGTTCCTGTTTATAAAGATTATGCAAAACTACCCTCTTTTTCTGGCTGGTGTATTCATTATTCAGACAGACAAAATGAATGAGTTCTCAAAAATTTTCCAGCTATATATTCTTTACAAACTATTTATATGGACTACTCAGTGAGTGTGATATCGCTCATAAATCAAATTGGATACTGTTTCTTTAGTTAGATGAGTGAAACCTTTTTAAAATAAAGACTAATAAATGGCAAATAGTGAAGGAAAACAAAACATAGCTAGAGCATATTTTTGACACACCCTTGTTTATGTTTCACATTGTAATGCTTTATGGATTTATTAATATTTCCATCAATAAATAAATAGTCATAAATAACAACTAATATGAACTAACATATAATAGCAGGATATTTCTTCTGTATAATATTAGTGAGTTGTTCATCCTGCATTTGACCAATCCAATTTACCCACAGAGAATGAAACATAAATATCCCAAACTTTTAGGCAAAAACTGTCAAAATTGTTGCGACTGTGGCATCTGAGGAAAGTCAACATGATAAACAGAGACTACTCTTTGTATTGCAGGTATTTGTGCTGTAATTTTTACCTTCTCAAAACTCCCCATTCAAAATTTATAGCACAAGAAGTCATTCCTAAGATATCTTTAACTGGTACATTGGATCAATTAAAAAGCTGACACAGTGGTATCTTTGGGATGCTTCATGTTTGATATGTTTTGGGGTTGGGTTTTGATGTTGAGTTTGAGTTTTGGCTTGGGGGGTTTTTTGATTGCCTTTTTTTTTTTTTTTTNGTTGGGTTTTGATGTTGAGTTTGAGTTTTGGCTTGGGGGGTTTTTTGATTGCCTTTTTTTTTTTTTTTTTCCTTGAAATGTCAATTCCTGGACTACATAGGATGATACTTCAGAGCTATTCTTGAATTGCGGGATCAAAAAATAGCAGTGCTTCCCAAAATGGGATGAATGTAGCAAAGAAGGAAAAGTGTATGTCTGTAAAATGCAGTTCAAAGATTGAGTTCTTCATGGAGCAGTCCCTCACAACTTCAGAGATCACTTCTCTTTCCATTCAGCTCTGTTTGTTGGCACAGCTGGAGAGGTCAGCCAGTCCTGGGAGGCTCGTGATCTTCTGAGAAGCAGGCTTTCATTTTGGACAAGAACTGATGCCCATGGATGCAGCGGAAAAGAATCACTTAAATTTTAACATGTACTTTAATAAAACCAACATTTATTTCTTTTACTTATTTTCCCTTTCTAACTTCCTGTCATGGCCATCCAGCTGTGTCTCCTTCAGAAGAAAGATAAGAAGAGAAATTCAGCTAGATATGTTATTATGTTTAAATAGTTGGGAAGCAGATAATTACTGAGATGATAACAGCTACGTGAACGCTTATACATGCAAATAGGTGATACTTCAAAAATTTAAAAATTATATATTATATTTTTTTTCTATTTCCATTTTTCCCTTTCCATTTTTTTTCCATTTAACACTGCTGTTCTTTACCCTGAGAGTTATAGATTGAAAGAGCTGGGTTCAAATCCTGAATCCAGGGTAGCAGAGCTTTTTTGACCTCAGAATAAAATATTAATGTAAGATTTCCAAACTACAAGCTGTCTGCTAAGTAGACATAAAACGGATCAGAAAAATACTAAAAGGGGAATCAGGGACACAAAAATACACTTATCATTGAATTGCAGAGCATTTTTCAGCTAATAGTAAAGTGTTCTGCAAATATATTTACAGGAGACTGAAGATAGAATGAAAATTGCTTCACTGAAATTGTAGCTGAAAAGGGATAGAAAGGATAAAAGAACACCAGATTTGCTGAACTGATGCTTTATTTATGTCTTTTCAGAGGAAAATGAGGATGGAGCACAAACAGAGACAGGAATCATATTTCTTGATATAACCAAGAACAGAGGTATTAGATACAGTGTGGATAATAATAGAAATAATGTCATATAGATGACTTTGCAATTGGCAAGTTTTTGGTTTTCTTTTTATATACAGATTATATTTTACTTGTCACTGTCCTTCAAAACCTTCATTAATTTAAATTTGATGAATATTTCAGCTGAAATAATGGTCAAATTAATAATTTTATAAGCAAAGAATTAACAAGTATTATATAGATGAGATCCTAATGAAATTTTGAAAAAAATATGAATAGTAAAATTCCATTTTTTTAATTTGATAACATTAACATACAAATTTTATTTGCCAGGATCAGAGTGAAATTCATATGCATAAAGACAGTTCAACACAAAGCAGAGCAATCCTGGTGCCTTTGAACAAATGATTTGTTGAATTTGAACTGCATCTCATTTTGTGTGCAATGCTACTCTTAACTTATTCTTCTGAAAGACAGTAAGCCCATGGTTTTGCTATAAACTCAGAGAATAAACATTGAACAGGTAAAAGGATCTTCCTACTTATCAGATAAATTAAGAAACAGAGATTAGCCCCCTTTAAAGAAGTACATAATATACAGAAATAAATCCCTATAGAATTTTTAAAATATCTTTTCTCAACATCTTTTCCCAGTTTTTGGTTGGTTGGTTGGTTGATTAGTTGATTAGTTGATTGGTTGGCTTTGGACTTTTAAATTTTATTTTTTTTCTGCTAAAATGAAGCATGAAAAATGTTCTCTTGGTTGGGGAATATTGTCCTGAAATTTAATTTAGGCTTGCCAAAGAAAAATTACTAAAAGTACACAGGAAAATATGCTTTGATGGTTTCAACTGCTTCATTTTCAGAGAAAAATTAGAAGAAAAGTATGTTATTTAGATCCAAACCAGACCATCATATATATGATATAATCAGACATATGTCTTATGGGTAAAACAGCCTTTTATTTGTTTCTGTTGCAGTAGAAGACCACTGATGGTATAGATACTGAATTGTATAGATAATGAAAAATACCAAACAGATATAGGTTGAAAAAATATTTACTAGAGTTGAACTTCATACTTTTTTTATGTGTAGGTTTCTTACAAGTGTCTTTAGTAATGTCAAGCATAGGTCCAAATGCTTTGCTAAATCAGGTTTGAGATACTTTTTTCTGTCATTATAGTGCACCAATAGTTACAGAAACTTCAGTATTAAAGGGATATCCCATAGACAAGAGGGAGGAAGGTGGGGAATGTTTGGAGCAATGACATTTGTTTTCTGAGTCACCACTACCTGTGACAGAGCCCTGCTTTCCTGGGCTTGGCTGGACACCTGCCTGCTCAGGGGAGAGTGGCATTTGAATTCCTTGCTTTGCTTTGCATGCACACACAGCTTTTGCATTACTTAGTGCATTGTCTTTATCTTGACCCATGAGTTTTGTCACATTTGCCTTTCTGATTCTCTACACCATCCCACTAGGGTGAGGAGAGAGCAGATGTCTAGGGCTGAGCTACCAGCTGGGGTTAACACACAACACTCCAGAAAAAATATTTTTATAACAAGGGTTAGAGATTCCTAAAACAGAGATGCTGAACTCTAAGTTTTGGGGGTTTTATTTCATGAATTTGTCCAATAATATGCGTATTTCAGGGCCAAAGTCTGTTGCTATTGATGCCTGGCTAAAGTCTGTATCTGATCCCTTCCTGGACTCTGAGAGGAGCAGAGAATTTGGAAAGATGGCTTTACCCCTGTGTTGGGGTTTGTGTCCTTCTGGTGATCGTGCTGGAGCAGTGACATCTGTGGGGATGCTGTAGGGTCCCACTGCATGGCAGCTCAAAGTGAGGGGTCACTGTAAGTGCACAAATGTGTGGATGCATATGGATCAGCTGGAGAGCTTGTTGGACAGCAGCAGGAATTTGAAGGGCAAGAGACAGTGTAAAAGAGATGCACTTACACTTTTCTGGGATTAAAGAGCCTAGAGTGTGGACAGTTGAAGTTTCTATAAGGTTCTGTTGCTGTAGACTGACTGAGACAAATGTTAAAGAAATTTATGACAAAGAATAACTTGTTTCATGTTCAAAGACTTTATGAAGTATTTATGAAAATACAATATATAATGAAACATGACTAATCATAAAAGTTTTAAAGAAAAAAGATAGAAAAGCTTTGAGTAATGATGAAGACCCCTGAAGATCAGGTATAATGAGCACTGCAGATTCTGGATAGCTATCCAGGTTATCTAAATTCTTAAAGTGTAAGACCTTGCTGAATAGATGGTAAAAAATCTTCCATGACTTCTCATTTCATGTTTGCATAAACAACACAATAAACTAGAAATAATCATGGGGGTTTTATTTTGTTTTGTTTTCTAGAAAACTGGTAGAATAGAAAAGATGAATCAGAGGTTTAAAATAGTAGATAGATTTGCACTTGAATACTAACATATGCAGAGCAATAAAGTGAACTTAGAGTACCCTGGATACCATTAGAGTTTATCAGCAGTCACCAGCTTATAATATTCAGGTTATGGCTGAACAAGGTGTAAAGGTGTTTCTTTTGCAAACTACTTGAATTTTATAATGACAGATATGTTTTATTGTAGGTAGAAAATGAAACTCAAAGAGCTGTGTCATTTTAGGTGTGACTGCATGGTGAAAACTTTAAGTAAATATTGACTTTCCAAATTACATGCTTTATTTACCTGAGAAAGAGTCTCAGTAATTTAAACATGTATCTCCTAGTCTTTGATTCAAGTTGGTTTTAGTGCAAAGGAGGAAGATATCTTTAGGAATAAAGATAAAACTTTATTATAAATGGAGCACCTAGATTTAGTGCAGGGTTATGGAGTTCTAGTGACTCTTCTTTTGACTTATGGTGGGACTTTGAGAAAACACCTCATTTATTCATTTTCCATTGTGCTGCCAGCTTTTCGGTTGAGTTAGATTTGACTGGGATCATGAGGATTTTCACCCTACTTTTTCCAAAAATCCATTAATTCTTCCTGCAGCTCTTCAGTGTTCAGTATTTCATATTCTCTCTGGCTCCTAAAGCCTGTGAGGAGCCAGGGAAGCCCTGCATCGTTGTGTAGAGGACACTTTAGCAAGTGTGGAAATTTAGAAAGTGTATTGAAAATAATTTGCTAGAATTTAACCTCAAATCTCTTATGGTTTTCCAAGAAAAGATTTCCATTTAAATAACTAGTCTAGATTGTTTTGAAAGGGTACTAGGTATGCTATTTGACCTTTTAAATTAAAATTTATATTAATTAGAAGTGTTATGACTTATAAATTATATTTTCCAGTAATATGGCTGTAATATTACATGGCTGATACATTGCTGGATGATTCATTTTTTGTTACTATCTCTAAAGAACAATGTAAAACAAACCTGACGGAAAAAAAACCTGATTATTCCTATTTAGGAGCTTTTAAAGTAATTTAGATTCTATGAATTATTTCAAGCCACATAGTGAATACATGAAAATATTTTAATTCTGAACTTCATTGCTGGAAAAGGTGCAAATCTCATTTGATACAAGAGATGAGCTATCCTTGAATAATAATACACTATGATAATTTTCGTGACATACCTTATAAACTGGAATGTATTTTTGTCTAAAAATATTAAATCAATTCATTTATTTTATATCAGGCCTTGATTGAATTACAAATATGCTTTTATTTTTATAATAGTGTTTATTCTGAGTGGAAAATAGTCTAAGGATGTTCAGCTCTGTTTTTTTCCAAGAAAAACAAGCTTGAAGAAGAAAAAGAAATCCCAAAACATGTTTAAAGCAAAATTAATGTTCCATCTCTAGAATCTGTCTTTTTTTAATAGCCAAATATTATGCTATATCTGCAGAGAATAAATCACACACCTGCTCAGTTCTGGACAGTAATCTTTCCTGACAGCTCAACATGAATACTTTCAGAGAAAGATAGGAAGACTCTTTACTTTCAAAACCAATAGTGTGTTACACTCCCAAAAATATATTCTCACCATGCAGAAACAAGGACATACTACACTTGGGAATTTTTCAGTATTTTCATAACAAATAGATAATATGTACTAATATATAGTCCAGCTTGCACATCACATAAAATAATGTTACAAATGCAAGCAAAATGGATAAAAATTTATATATTTTTTCTATTAGGTGCATATGTAATATTTGTCCTATGAATTTTAGGAATTTCCACTATCCACTGTCATTTCAAATCCATTAGTATTATATCTTCAATAGAATTATTAAGGTAATATTAATGAAGAGGTGTGTGCAGTTAGATATCTCTGTGGACTTATTATGATGAGGTGCATGATGTTTCTTTTCATCACTTTTTAAAGAAAAAAGAATGTTGCTATTGAAAAAGGTAGTGCAGACATCAAAATTAAATTCATTGTTGCTATGAGAATTTAAAAGGATTTTTCTCTGAAGACAGGATTAAAAACTCTCTGTAATGACCAAATCTTAGCTGTTATTTTATTTTAATTGGTTTGGGCTATGTTAAAAGATGAACAATTTCTCCAATTTGAGTTCTGTTAATAAGCAGAAACCTTTAATGTCTCACCCTGCACAGACAACAACTGAAGAGAAACTAAGTAGTTGTAGCATCTTTCTCATCACTTCCACAAGGATTGCAGTTGGTGCCTGGAATATGAGATTAATGAGAGATCTTCTACCAGACAGACTGTGCAGTATCTCAATATCTGAGACACTGTTCTGTGTGAGGGGTAGAATTTTGGGGCCTGTGGAGGCAGTCTTACCTCTGGCTCCTTTTCTGATCCATGTGTACCTCTTTGCCCCTGGGCACTTGCTTTCCAAGGTCTCTGAGCTGTAAAGGGCCCTCTCATGCTCAGCAATCTTAAATAATGAGTGAGATTAGAAATCAACTGAAATATAGTGTAGAAAAATAAACAAAGTGGAAAAGGAGATGGAGAATATAGACAGCAAGGACAGCAGTGACATATGGCTACCTATCCTTCATGAGAGGCATTGTCCCTGTGTTTGGCTTGGGCAAAATGATCAAGGAAGCAGTGTTTCTCTGGGAAGATTTTATGTATTACTGCAATTCACTTCTGTCTATGACAGTGTAGTTCCAAAGGCAAAGTTCCTGCCAAGGGCCCTGCTTCACCATTTCCCTGAACCTGCAGAGACCTCACGCTCCGCAGCCGCCACTGCCACCCTCGTGTTTCCTGTGCTGCTGTTCCCCTGTTCCCTTCGGTAAGGACACCCACCCCTTTTTTAATCAATAAACAGTTATCAGATATAATATTGCTGCATTTGTGCTTTATTTTCCCCTGAGAAATCTATCAAAAAGAATTCTCCCCTACTCCCTCTTTTATACTGGGACAGGACATTGCATGAAATTGTGGATCCTCTCAAAAAGATTTCATGAAAATGTTGATAATAATATCTATATCCTCTACTAAGCAGTGAATATATACCAAAAAGGACTGCACAGAAAAGCTTGCAGTTAAAGACCAAATATGAATATGGATACAAGAGACTGATATTACACAAGATAATAAGGCCTGTGTTGTTTTTCCACACTTGGCACTTTCTGCCTTTGTCAAACAGAGATGTTCAGAAAATAAAAATTTTTCTTTCCAAAAAGCTTGTTGACAAGACTATTAATATCTTAACAGCCTCAAGTATTTTTTTTAAATTAAAATGTGATATGGTGTAATAAGCACTGTCTTAACACAGACATTCCACTGCTACAGCCAGAGCAGGCTGTGCAATTAAAATTTTATTGCTCTTCCATCAGTCTTTCTTGCACCCTGATTACCAATTCAGCTGGTGCTATGTGACAGGCGAGTTTGTTATGGCTTATGATACTGTGAAACTGGTGACAAGAAGAAACCAGGTGTAAGTGTATCCTGCTTAAGTTCAGAATGTCATTTAACATTTTTCAGCTATCTGTAGAGTCTAAGCAGAATTAGGGATCAGTTTAGACAGAAATGACATCCTCGATACCTGAGCTTCTCTTCCTGCACATTATTAGATGTGTTTTATCTCAGTGTAATTGTCTTCATCTGAGAGGGAAAACCTTCACTGCATCATACAGGCATGCTGTGTAAAGAACATGTAAGGGATAGGAAGGAAGGGCAGTTGATTGATGAAAGAAATATTGCCTTGGATAAGCATTATATACAAGCACTAATATGCTATAAGACTATCAAATATTGATTTATATTGCTCCTATTTGCAGAAGTGCTATGTCAGATCTTACCATCCTTAGGAAAGTGAGGAATATGTGACAGATATCAGTCTAAGGAAGAGAATATTTCCTTGCTTTTTTTAACTCAAAAATCTAGGGATTTGGGATATATACTTCTTTGTAAACCATGAAGGCAGGTGGATTAAAACTTCGTAAAAGTAGCCTGCAGTTGCTATTCATGCTTTTTATGGGACACTAAGGGCAAATTTACCATGAATAATCTTTCCAGTGATTCAGTCCTACCCCCTTCTCCATCAGGACAAACCAGAACATTTTGCATGCAGTAAGCTTTACAGAACCAATGGTGAAGTGTATAATACTACAATTTATCAGCAGAAAAGAAGAATTTCTGGTGTCAAGGCTAAAATTCAAGCCATAGCAGAGAATGTCCAGCTGGTCACAGAAGGGAAAGTGCAGTGACATGTTTCACCCACCCAGTGAGGGCAGTTGATCCTGCCATTGCCTCTGCCATCCTCTCCTCTATCCACTGTCTAGCTGGGGGAGACATTGAAGATCCATGAAAAGGAAGAGTGTCATTTGGCACCTCGAAGTTGACCACCCCTTCTTCATATTCTGCTTACTTTCCTGTATTTCTCACACCTACAACCACAAAAAAAATCATTAAGAAAGAAGAGTAACAGTCCTGCTTATTTCACCAAGAAGGCTATTTCAGAACAATTCTAGGTGACAAGGGTAAGGTGCTGGGGGAAGAATTTCTGCATCTGGAGATACCAATTGAGGCTCTCGCACTACTACCCTAAACCCTTGCAAAATATGCCTGGATCTGGGTTTTTTTTTCAGAACTTTGAATGTCTCTGAGCATATTCTTCTCTATTGGCTTCCTGGTAATGGGAACAGCAATAAAGGGGAAACTTGTTTATTTTAAATTAACGACAAGTACAACTCATTAGTGCTAAGTGTGGAATGTAGAAAAGTTCTTTGGCAAAGTGAAAAACAGCAGTTGAGAAGTGATAGAAAATGTGTGGACACAATGAAATATTGTGCAGAAGGTAGTTTTGAAGATAGGACATTTGAAAACAACACAGCAAGTAAGAGGAAAACAGGGAGAAGATGACACCTAAATAATACAAATGAGTTTTGCAGATAACAAGCTGGAAATGACAAGAGATTTCTGTAATGGTAACCACCAAGAGGACTCTAAATAGACTGAAAAATAAAATAATGAAATACCCATTCATAGCTAATTTTATCTAGAATTTCTACTTTCCCTTCATCCATCCTATCACATATGTCTGTCCTACTTTTAAAACAGTTTATTTAAGAAAACAGTACACATTTCCTCAACCTTTGCTAACAAAATGACTGATTACCAGTAAGTATAAGAATTATCAGGTAATAGATCCATTCTTTGAACTGGGTAGAGTTCTAGAAAATACCTGTCTTTTATAGAAAACTAAAAATTCAATGGAACAAATGCAAAGATGTCTGTGCCTTGAAGACAAGACAACTTTATGCTGTCTCATGGTAGTGTGCTGCAGAACAGAAATCAGGTTTAGCAGATTCTGGAACAATAACATGACAGTTTAGCTTGTAAAAGACAATTTTTTAAAACCAATTTAACTTCAAAGATGAAGAAAATTATGGAGTGTAAATAAATTTCAAAAACCTTTAGAGAGAAGTAACATATCAATATGCTATAAACATGTACACCTCACGTATCAAATCCAGTTTAGTTTGCATTCCACTGAGGTATAGGAGACCACAGATGAATGTTCCAGAAGAAGAATAGACTTGGCCACCAATGAATGAAGGCTGACATGTCATTCCATTGCAAAGGGATAGCTGAGAGGTAGTAATAAATTAGTAGCTGAACAGGGAATCTCTGTATGTTTCTAGAGAGCACAGGAGCTTTAGGAGAACAGGAGAGCATCAGGAAGAAATAAGTGATATTCCTTTTTTGATTACATCACTGCAAGTGTTATTTCATCCAGTTCTGAAGTCTAAAGTTGGAAAGATTTTGAAAAAAGTTGGAAAGGATTCAAAATAGGTAAAAGAAGGAATATGGAAAAAAGTGAGAGAGGAGGAAGAGAGACTAAGATGCTCAGTTCAAAAGCCAATATGTGAGCAAAATATTTTCACAGAGAAATATAGAATAGTCAGGTATCAAAATGTTTTGTGGGGAATCTAAAACTGTCTGTTGGAGGAATAAGACAGGAATAGACCTTGGGTGCTGGCAAGGCTCTCCCTAAGTGATATCCCCTATGGCCCCTGACAGGGAAGGATTATTGTGCCAGAAGAGTTGTTGTGAGGCAGCATGGTACTCCTTGTATTTAAATGTTCCTCAATATGAAAAAGGGCTTTCCAACAAGGGGTAACACCAGTGATAAAACAAGGCAGTACTAAAAGAAATAGGGCATAGCTTCTAATATTGGTGATAATAAACACAACTTGACCTACAAGGGAGATCACAGAGATTCATTTTATAGCAATTACAAATCATTAATGAATCATGAAACTGTAACCCAATAATCAGGTTGCAGTGATCCAAGAAACCCCATAATACTTCAAGATAATGATAACAAAAGATCATATGTATTCTCTTAGGCTGTGGCAGATGAAAGTTGATTTTTCATATTTCTGCTTTGCTGTGTTAATGAGTAGAAGTATAGTTATATTTTCATTGATTAGATGTGGATAACTTTGGAAGAGCACATAAGGAATTATATTAGTTGGAACAGGATAATACAACATGCTTCTGCTGGGAAAAATGTGCTTACTCCTTCCCTGTTTAGTCCTTAATACTGAAGAAAGGAACCTTGTGAGGGTGTTGAACAAAAAATTTTGTCTCTAAAACTCTTTTCATTCACCTCTGTGTTGCTCTTTGTCTTCTTGTTGTATCTTTACCAGGGAGATGTCACCACTGGTAGATGCTCTGGCAGCTAAGTGCTGCAGTAAATTCAAGAAAGTACTGCTTTGATTTGTATTTTGTTATGACAGTACATTTCAGCTCTGTAATGTACTTTATTAAGCTGTGGGTTTAGTTCATATCTACCAATCACATCACTCAGCTAAACCACACAAATCTTTGACAAATAAGGACCAACCCCCTTTTTGACTGGGGGAGTTTTCACAGCTTGATGCCATGAACAGTTATATAGATCAGATACCTTCAATTAGGTAAGGCCAAAGGGAAATAAAGCTGATTGTGAAGGAACTTCAGAGATCTACAGATGTAGAAGTGAGAACCATTAATCTAGACACTGTGTTAATACCATGCCGCAAGGATTCTAGAAGTTAATCTTGTTGACATAAATCTTTAATATTTGGATCAGACTGCCACAATGCCTTTGCTACTTGATTAGTGTTTTATTGCAAGAAAGGAGAATTTGTTATGTGAAGTGTATAATGGGCAATAATGTCAAAGAGCAGTGCCTTACAGGTTGAATAAATTACTGAGCTATTAAATATATGGTCTATTAAGACATTAAATAACTTGGTAGAGTCTGCTAAAGTCAATTAAAAGAGTCAATATAAATAGAAACAAGCTAATTAGTGGAACTGATGAAGGTACCAGTGAAATCAGTGGCTGTGTAATATTTTATAGATGCAAAGCACTGTTGTGTAACAATGTCTTGTACTATTTTAGAGGGCTCACTCTACATGAACCACGTTATAACACATTGACATTATCAGATAGACAAAAAAAAAAATCAAAGCGTATTTTTGTGGTGAAATGTGATGACAGTTCTAATTGTACAAATTGGTGCATATACAGCAAGTACAAAGCATGTTGATGTGCCACTTTAGTGGTGACACTGTTCCTGCTGTTATGTGAAAAACCTGAAACTGCACATGCACAGACAGCATTCCCTCCACCCTCACATCTGGAGTGCTGTGTCCAGTTCTATGCTCCATGGTGCAAGAACATAGACTTAATGAAGTGTGTCCAGCACAGAGCCACAAAGGTGATGAAAGAACAGGAGCTTCTGCTCTGTGAGGAAAGTCTGAGAGCTGGGACTTGTTGAGGAGGGGTCAGGGGTATCTCATCTAAGGACCTGACAGGAGGGGATGAGGCAGGAACCAGCCCCTTCTCGGTGTGCCAGCTGGCATGAGTACAAATGTCAACAGGCAATGGGTACAAGTGGAAACTCACCCCTGGAGATACTCAAAACCTGACTGGATATGGTCACATGCCATTTGAATCAAACCTGCTTGTTTATGTGAACTGTATAAGTTCTTATTCCCTCTTGAAAAGAATTCTTATTTGAATGGAAATTATAGTTTTAGACCAGGACTTCATAAAGTTTGCATGTGTGCTGAACATCTTGCAGCTTTTTACCTTCCTTATTATTGTGGATGTCCAACAGGCATTCAACTGAATCAATATGTGAGGTTTTAATAATTTTAATCAAATATTGTTTCTTAGAATTGTTTTATGCTTTATAGTATTCCATGCCTGGTGCTAATTTTCTTCACAATTCAATGTGACAAAATAATTTCTTTAAAGTATAATTAAGTTTTCCACAGTAAACATTTCAGCCTAGTTAATTAATGAAGAGCTGATCTCCATACACTCCTTAAAATGACTGAAAATCAGAATCTAGCATTGCCCAACAAGCTTATTCACTTATATTTGACTTTCTAAAGGAGTGAGCGATATCGATTATGTATCAAGTAAATGTAGACTGTGGCTGTCCACTATCACAAAAAATCAGCCTCAGTATTATCAATCTCTGTACTATACTACACTGTTCTGTATATCATTAAACAAGGACCATAAAGCTGATTGCATCGACCTCTAGATTGTTTTTTCTTTGAAAACAAAAAGCCCCACATTATTTTCAATCCATTATACCCCAAACTAGCTTTGAAGCCACTGCTAAAGACAGTCAATTTGTAATGGAGACTGAAAAAATAATCAGCTGTGAGTTACCTGGTCTTGTTCTGGTTTTACCTTGTTTGTGATTTACTGTCCTGTGCAAAGGAGCAGGGCCACTGCTCTGAGAGCAGGAGCACACTGAGTGCTAAAGGTCTAAAGGTAGGAGTGGGGCAGCAGAAGGCAACCCACCAAAACCAATGATACCTTCAGGAAATCTGGACACCTTCTAGGGAGGTGTGGGCTGCAGGGACCAGTAGCGTAGAGAATTAAAAAGGTGTCCCTGCAGAAGGATTGTCCTGAGCAAAGCCAACTGAAAAACTTTCAGGAAAATACAAGTTTTGTACTAGAAATGTCAGAGGACTTTGAGCCTCAGGGGTCTGCTTCAGGGGCCTGCTTCAGCTGGGACACAGGTGGGCTTCTGACAGAAGCACGTGCCTGAAGACAAGGCCCCCCAAACCCACCTGAGGCCTGCGATGGAAATGGTGCATCTGTTCATGGCACACCAGGAGTTATGGCTCCATATTTTATGTGTTTGCCATATTTGATGTAGTAACCTCATGGAAGTCTTTGGTTTCAACTGTCACTTGAATTGTCTCTAGGAAGCATGAATATTCATAAAAATAATGCATAAATGTGACTTTGTGTGTATGAAATGAATATAGAATACAAAGAATATTCATTTGTTGGTAAAATGCTGCACTAAAAAGTGTATTTACAGCTGTCTTATGAGGTAATCATTATGGTCCTTTATAAGACAACCTTACTCTAATGATTTTCTTAAATATATCTATCCAGCTGAAATTTAGAAAAGTGTTTTCAAATGCTTTCAATTTTAAAGTGTACATGAATGCACTTTTTAAAAAGAATACTAGTTTGGGAGTTTTTACATGGTTATTAAGTGCTCTTGTGAAATGAGGCCACTACCTTTCATGCAATTCTATCTATAGCAGCTGTGATTATGAGCCTTCTTTCAACACTAGTAGAATTAATTCAGACTAAACCATTGATTAAAGCAAAATTACACTTTTTTCATGAATTGTTAAGGAATCACAATTGCATTTTATCAATATGGGTTTTTTTAACATGTATTTACTTGAACAAAGAACAGATTAGATCATTTTATCTACCATTCTTTTGATCATGTACTGTTTATACTTAGTAATATTTTTTTTTAAATGCACTGGATGTGTTCTGCTTCTTAGGTAATAAATATTTCTTTTGCTAAAAGAAGAAAAAAACCAAAGAAAAATTTGTGTGATAAATCCATGAGGAATGATTTCTTTTGAACTTAAATGAGACTTACCTGTTGCCTTAATTTATTACTAGAGTTGTGCCAATGTTCTGGTCACCTGTTGTATACTATTTTGGAAATAAATCAGATTATTCATTCTTAGATAATTTTTAGCATTTCTTGACCAGTCCTGGTTCCAGTTTGGAAATTATGCCTGGGCTTTGTGGCTAGATGGATTATTTCTTATCTTGAAAAGTTTCTGAACCTTGGCTAAGAATGAACACCTCCAGGCAGCAGCATGCAACAATCATTTAAGTGACTTTGATACCCACTATTATTTTAGTTTAGTAAATGTATGAGATAGAAACATGCACAAGTCCTTATACAACATCCCTAATGGTTTAAATAGGGAGATAATGCAAAGCTAAAGCTGACATCAATCACAAGCTTGGAAAATAGCAAATGAGAGATTTTAAAGTTCTGTATGGATTTTTAAGAAACTAAATTATTTACTCACTTGTTCAGAAGTTGTACTTTTTTACTTTTTAAGATCATCAATACTAATTTTTCATTTATCTTTAGTCAGTTCTTTGGGCCAGGAAGGATAGTGCATCTGAAATTCCAACAAATTTTAGTGCAAATAACTGTCATCAACAAAACACTCTGGGAATGTGACAATGTGTGATTTTCATAGCAGAATAGTTGTCCTCTTGTAGAGCAGAAACCATCTCACATGACTGAATGTGTTCTGCATCTCACTAACAGCAAATACCCAAAGCCCACAGGCCATCTCTGGAAAAACACTTATCTAATGTTTTAGTGAATGCCCATGAATTATGGATACAATCAAAGACAATCAAGCCTGGTTTAAGTGGACTGCATGTGATTTGCTAACCAAAGGAGAGGAGGTAAATTCATAAGAAATAATCACTTCTGAAGAACTCAACCAGTTGTTATCCCTTCTCTTGGGAACTAGAGATGGAAAACTGTCAAGAATGTCTTCCAGTCTCTTGGCTCTCTTGATTGCTTTTTTGCTAGAACCCCTTGTCTGCTTAAGCAAAGTGAGTTTCTTAAATCCACTGAGTAGAAAAAATGGTAAAAATGTGAGATAACAGTTAATTATGTGAACTTCAGCCATTTGATTTCTGCTACAGCTCTCCTTGAATACCTTGTTTCTAAATCTTATATGAAGAATTTCCATATTCCTACTTGAATTTTTTGCTGTCTGCCCTAAGGGTTTAAATAATTTGTATTTGAGACTCTTACTATCTTCACTCTAATTATAGTCATAGTTTATCATGTAAACCTGGCATTAATTTCATTATAAACAGGACTAATTTTGAAGGTAGTCTCCATTTGAACATTTTCTGAATTTCTGTGAAATTCGCAGAAGAAAATGGGAAATCAAAACATAAAGTACTTATCTGGCAATTTTATTTATTGGATTCTTCTGAAACTTGTGAATTTTGAAAATTAGAATTCTGAAATTCCTATAGTAAAACTTTCAAGAAATTTTAGCTTTCCTATAAGCCAGATGTCTTATTTCATTATTTATATTTCATAATAACAGAGAGCATATATGGAAAACCTGCCAACTCTTCAGATAGAGGTAATGTAAACAAGTCAGTGCATGTGTTACTATTAGAGAAAACTAGGACAATCTAATAGCATTCTAAGCTGGTGGATTATTTGTGTTTGGGTTTTTGTTCAGATAAAGATGCTTAGGTAACAATAAAAAACAAGAAAAACATCATAACTATTATGGATTATTCACTATTCATGTTAGCAAAAGTAAAAATGCATCCACCATGTTTGTTAATACACTCTTCCTAGAAACCTGAATGTTTTAGCTCTGAAAATCTTCCTTAAGAACTCATTATGATTGAAAAACAAATCAGCATCTCTCAATATAACCAAAAGAGAAAAGTAAGCACTGTAACATGTTTATGATCCCTTCACAAGTGATTCTTGTAAATCTATTCTTGACAATTCTTGAGAATGAGGAAGGTAAGTTCTTTAACTTTTATCAGATATATTATTTCACAGATTTGAATATAATTACTTGGGTGATAAAAACCACTGAGATTTACTGAACTGCAACCTTTTTAAAGTTAATAAATAATACGAAAGTCATACTGAACTCATATGTTTTACCAGTTGACTGTAATTGAACTGCTCACACTAATTAATCTGCCCCATTTAGTCTGAAATACTATTGATTCAAACTTTTAAAAATATTGAAATACCTGTTATTCACAAGATAACATGGGGAAAATTGCATGCTTGCTCGGCAAAGAAATAAAATTATAAATTAATAACTTATGTAACATAAACTGTTTTGTGTGCATAAACAATATAATATCCTGAATCATCTTGCATATTCAGAGACCTAATTGCCTACTGGTATTATAAAGGAGGATCTTGGCCATGCAACTCAGTTTCATTGAGGCTGAGTTGCTTAATATATTCTGTAGGAGTGACTCCCATATGTTGAAGTCCTTTATGATAGAAGGAAGCATAAATGCTGTGTTGGATTTTGAAATATTAACTCTTCCAGCTTTGTGATGATAAAGTGTTGAAAACACTGCATTCAGGTAATAATATTACACATGTAACAAATGAAGTGTATTAAGTTTGAAAAAGTGTATGCAAGTTCTACGTGAAGAGCTAAGTGTGTGCAATTTGAAGGGGGTATGGAGCTCATTTGAGAATGTCACTTGAGAGGAAGTAGAGACATTATTCAGAACAGGTAAATACAATCTTTCAACATTCCTGTCCTAGACCTGTAAGTGTTTATTGCAATGTGTGATTCTGAATTCTCTCTGGATATATTTACTAGCTTTTCAGACATAGTTTGCACACTTTCCTTCTTTTTACTTTTCCCCTCACAGGATAAGCTTTTTTCTTTAAAATGCAATGTGAAACAATTTATACTCTGGTCCCAAAGACAATTCACTGTTATAGCAGCATAAAGCTTTCACCATTAGTTGAACGTGCAGAATCCTCCCGACGTGATTTAATGAGCCCCTCTGCCTTTGGGTCCCATGGAGTTTTCCTCTGCCAGTTGCTGATTAAAGCTATTCTGGCTGAATGAGAAAAAAACCAACTAATTATAATAATATAATAATTTTGTCTTTTAGGTTTTACAGAAACTATCTGGAGTACTTTCCTGGTTGTTAATGATCCTTAATAGAGCAGATGGAATTCTCCAGTCTGGGCAGAAGCTACAAAAGAGTCTCTGAGGTTTATGATGTGTCATTTGGTTCACATCCGGCAGAGTAAGCCAGAATAAATCTGAAAAAAGGAGAATGTTGAGGGGCTTTGATTCTGTTGCTGAGCTATTCCCTATATAACATGTGTTGTGTTGCTAATTTGCTGACTTGGAAACACCAGCAAGGAATTATACTGGGAGTTTTACATTTTAAGCACTGCAATATTAAAGAGGTGGCATGATGAAACCCAATAGTTTAAAAAAAAAAAAAAGTAGAAAATTTCCATTTAAAATGTAGCTTTAGTGCACTCAAAGGGCTAATACCCAAAATCACTCCAAAGCCCAGCTGCCTGATTAAAATTGCTGGTCCAGACCTTTGTAAATAGCTGAAATAGTTTTTATTAAAGAAAATAAAATTGTAAAACTCATTTTGGCAAATTCTGACACTTTCAAAAATTATGACTTCTAAATCATTGTAGGTCACAATCCATCATTGAATATAGACCCAGATTCTCAGTCTGTGTCTGCCTTTTTAGGTACCTAGATGCTTAGACATCATCCATAATATAAGCTTAATGAAGATGTTCTGGTTTTAAAGACCCATGAAGCTAAATTCCCTAGGCAGCTGCTTTTCACTGTCCAGTCCCACAAGCTACACAAACTTTCTGTGGGGCCTCCAAGAAATCTTCTTGAAGATCTAGCCTTTAGATCATGAAGAGAGATCTCAAATTTGGGATTTCTGCTCCACCTGGACAAACCCTGTTGGCTAGCTTACCACACACACAAAAAATGCATTTGATAATGAGATCTCTCATGTAATGTTTGAGATTCTGATAGTCAAATCTTTGCTATATAAACCTGACCTAGGGCTCTCATATTCTGACAAACTTGTCTCCTGGTCAGGAGGATATTGGCTATTGGTGCATCTTAACCAACACTTCCTTTTCAGCCATCTCCAAACATTTCAGCAATTACAGATGTATTGAACCAAACAGAGAGCCCAGGACTCTGTGTACCTCTTCCAGTCTTTGACCATTCTTGGAGTAAAAAAACCCTTTTCTTCTGCTCAGACAGAACATGTATTTTCACAAATGTGTTTTCATTTGCTCCTGTTGCTTCTTGTCCTGCCAGTAGGCACCAAGAAGAAGAGTGATTTCCTTTCCTTTTCTGATTTCTTTCCCTCCCATCCCCTCCCATCAGATAGTTACACAAATTGGTAAGAACCCCTGACGCTTTTAGTCATGAAGCTGGACATTCCCAGCTCCCTCAGCCTTTCCTCATGTGTGAGATGCTGCAGTTCCTTCATTAGCTTTGTGGCCTTGTGCTGGGCTTGCCCATGTCCTTACTGTGCTGGGGACACTCCAGATACAGCCAGATCAGGGCTGAGGGGACTGATCCCTCCCCTGACCTGCTGGCAATGCTCTGCCTAGTGCAGCCCAGAAAGCTGTTGGCCTTTTTTGCCACTTATGGCCATCTGTCCACCAGGATCCCAAGGTTTCCATTCACCTGCTTTCCGAGTGGTCAAGCCCCAGCCTACATAGCCACATAGGCTTCTCTCTCCCCAGGTGCAGGACTTTTCATTTACCCTTGTCGAACATCATGAGAGTTGTCTCTTCCTAGTTCTCCAGACTATCCATGACACTTTGAAAAGCAGCACAACCATCTGGTGCTTCTCCTACTTTTCTGTCTTCTGCAAACTTGCTGAGGGTGTATTTTGTTCTGTAGCACAGGTCATTAATGAAGATACTGAACTGTACTGGATCCAGTTCCAACCCCTTGGTACACTGCTTGTGGCTTGCCCCCAGCTGCACTTTGTATCAGTGATCACAGCCTTCTGGACCTGGTTTTTCAGCAAGTTTTCAATCTACTTCACTGTCCATTTATGTAACCTATATTTTGTTTATGATGGTTGTTGAGGGAGACAGTGGGAAATGAGTGGAGGCCATGTCAAAGCCTTCACCAAGATCAAGATAAACAACATGCTCTGCTCTCCCCTCATCCACCAATCTATTCACCTCATAATAGAAGGCTTTCAGGGTGGTCAACCATGATTTTGCCTTCATAAATTTACTCTTTTGCCAAGCTCTACAAACCAATGATGTAGAGTTATGAGGATTTTTAAAGTATGTCTTTTCACGAGGAAATTACTTAAGTACTGAAGAGAAAATTACTCTGGTACTGAACGTTTGCAATGGTGTCCATCAGGGGTGAAATGTAGACTACAGAGTTCCACAATAGCATCTCCTGCCCCTTGTAGGAGGCAGGACCCTGCAGCACATAAACCTTTAATCTGGCCTTTTTTGTATTCTTATAAATTTAGAGAGCCACTGAGTGTTTTCCTTATAGCATTCTGTAATCTGATTTTGTTTAGTTAGAAATTATTTTTAAAAATGCTTTTATATTAGGAACAAAACTTTATATATTTCACTGAACTGGAATCACTGCATCTTATTCTTGAATAAAGTTCTTTTTCAACCGGTCAACCATTAAAAATTTTATAATAATGAATTAAAATATATTCAAGGCTGAAAATCTGCTTTGTTTTCAAATGTGTGGCTGGTAACAGCTGATATCCTTAGCCAGAGTAATCACAGCTTATAATGGAAATGTTAATGAGCCCTGAGCTATAGCAGAGCAAATTGAACAGTCAACTGTTATTGAAGGCAAAGTTAAAATACCATACCTGAGTAAGCTTTATGCTTCTTGAATACTTCTCTGATAAAGAATCTTAAGCCATAAACACTTTCAGGAGAAAGGATTTTGAAAATATTTTCTGTATGCAAAAATTTCTCGTTAAAACTTGTTTTGTATGAGAGTGTTCTGAAGTAATATCACAAACCTTAGAGGCCTCTGGAAATCTGACTCCAAGGTGAGAGATATAAAATTTCACTTATCTGAAATAGTTTTTAGTCTTCCAATAGTGATCTGACCACGAAATGTGAATCCTGTTATTTTAAAGTCTTAGAAAGAAGACAGAGCTTGGAAAATCTAGGATACCTGTTCCTGCCATACAAGCTTTGACCTTCAAGACCTATCAGTGGGAATCTGTGTTGCTTCTTGCAGAAAGGAAGAGATGGAAAAAATGGTAGTTTTTAATAATGCTGTTGCAGAAAGATGACTGAGGAAAAAATAATCAGAGGAAACCAAGGAGTTATATTTGAGTCCTAACAGAAGTTATAATGGTAGAGGGATTTTAGAGTACAATACAGTTGCTGCTCCCTGGCTGGAATGCAGCTGGCATGCTCCAAACTCATCCCACAGTGATTCCCCACACACACACACCTGCTAAGGGGATGGAACAGAGGGTGGAGCAGAGTGGAGACACCGTGGCCAGGCTCTGTTTAAACCCTTGAAGGGAATGGAACCTGGTGGTATTTTGCAGCTGATAAACCACATAACACCTGTCAGCCAGGGCAGATGGGGGAGGCGATGTCCTGCTGCTGAGCCAACAACTGTGGTGAAATCTCTCTCCTCAGATGAACTTGGTTCATTATACCCTAACTAATATTAATGCACATCTCTATCCCAGTGTTACTAACCTCCCTGGTACGACCACCCCTCACTGGGCACGCACTCTAAATTCTTTTTGACTTTAAAGGCAAAGCAAGAAAATTTACACCAACCAGTAGCAAAGATATGTATAACTAGAGTCACTCAAGCTCCACCAAAACACAGAGAAGCAGTGTAAAATCAAGTTGAGAACGGGGGAAAAGTTAGGGAAGATTCCACTGTAAGTGCTGGGAGCAGTCAATCGGCTGAGCCTGTCTTCTCTCCTGTAGGGACACCTATTGTGTAAGAATCACACTCTGCACACTGAACATATTATTGGGGATTAGAGCTTGTCCATGTATTGCTTTGAACACATTTTTGCAGTCAGATACTATCACCAGCACCTATCAAAACTTAATCTGTTACGATTTTATATTCATAAAGAATGTTGGTGTGAGTCCTTCATGAGCACTGGCAGTCACTGGAAGTAACATACCCAAATACAGTGGCAGACCTATTGAGGGCTCTCCCTTTTGCTGCTGGTGCATTTTCTCAAACAAGTCAATCCTGCCCTCCCATCCAGCAGGGCTGCTCAGCGAAGAGTCCTCAAAACAGGACACTGACAGAATGGTTGGGCACAAGGGTCTTGGCTTTCCTGGTCTGCTGACAGACAAATCAAACACTAAGGGTCAAATAAATCTCCTCAAACTAAGGGTTGCAGAAAACTCCCCTTTTCAGATGACAGCTCTTTAACCATTAAATACCTTGAGAGAACAAGATGCTCATATGGCTCTTCTTCCTTCTCAGACTCTTCCCATTTGGAGCCTCTGCAGGGTCAGCTGGAGCAGAAAACAATTATTTCTGCAATCTCACACATTCTCTGTGTGATATCTCTAAATTCATGTCACAAGGGAATTACCTGGTGACTTACTCAGGTGTAGGAAACCTTCTCCATAAAGACCTTACCTAGATTAAAGGAATGGCTACAATAATTTTTAAACTAGTAATTCCATACAACACTGAAGGAAACTCAAAGGCATCATGACTTAAAAAAATTTCACATAGTATTTTGTGAATCCAGAAGCTTAACTAATATCTCTGCAGGGAAATGTAGCTTACCAAGGAAGTTTCTCTCGTTCAACCAGCTAAATAAAAAAATTAATGTTATTAAAAATATGATAAAAAATAATGAATTACCTTTTTTAAAACTATTTCTCCTGAGCACAAAAATATTGGAAAGAAAATAATCTATTTGGAAAGGCGAGGTAAGAAGATAAACCTGGTAAACTGATATCCAGGAAGCATTGTCTGGTTTTACATTTTCTAACATCAAGGGCTTTCAGAAAAAAAAAAATTATATCAGGTATTATAAATAAAAAAATGGAGAAGGAAAAGGAGATACACAGGAAGGGATGTGAAGCATTTTCTATTACTGTGCAGTTAATTTCTGAAATTATACAATTTATAACAAAGAATATAAAAAGAAAGATGCTTTTTTAAAAAAATCCTGGTTTACTTTTCTTATAATATCTAGTAGCCTGAGGTCTGGGAATAAATGTACTCAGTACTGGAAGTGAAGAGTGTAAAACATTTGTAGTTTGAGATGACCTTTGATCTTTTAAATGTATTTTTTTCTTCTTTCAAGTAGCACATACAGAAGTAAGTAAGACTGAAAAAATGTCATTTCAGTAAATCTCTTTTGATAAAGGAAATAAACTTGCCTAGTGAGGCATACCCTTGAGGGGAACCAAGTAAACTCTTCTGGGGGATGGATTGGTGGTGTTTGGTTGGTGCTGGGAGGTGAGGAGGGAATGGCAACGGCTGCAGCTGCTCTGCAGGAGCAGAAAGAACAGTGCAGGAGGTCTGCAGGGTGACAGTGCAATGAAATCCAGTAGGAAAACAAGTTTTCTATTGAAATGGAGCAGGACTACAAGAATTGTCTGTCTGACATTAGCCTGCAGCTAGAAGATGAGCCTCTGGAGACTCATCTCTGTCAAAGTTACCTCTAGGATAAATTCTGTAAATTCCCCAAGGCAGGTTCTGTAGCTTGTTTTGTGCTCTGAGCACAATGGCTCCCTGATCACAGAAACAATTTTGGTTTTAGTGTTTTCAGTGGTTTATGGCAAATGACCCGGTTTTCACAGGGTCTCTGTACCATGTATGCAAAAGTGAAATATTTTCTTACCCTTCAGGTAATAGAAGGGTAAAGGAATAAAATAATCCAAGACAATGAGAAAATACGTTTGTACACATAGATGTGTAGATAGAATGTATCAATAGATAGAATATTATCAATAAATATCAACATGCCTCTACTCCATAGTAGTAAAAATATAAGTGAGTCTGGGTTTTTTAAGGGTATTTTGTAAGGTCCTCTTTCCGATTTTAAGTAGGATAAGTATTTTTTGGTTCAGTTTTAGATTGTAGAAGAACAGTGAACTTTGGAAAACATGTTGTTTCCATTTGTCAGATGTAGTGGCATTGTATCTTAATAGGTTTTGCTTCATGATATGGTGCAGAGCTGTCTGACAAAGAAAAAGGAAGATCACATGAGAAACATTAATTTTAGTAGACATATGCTTACCTGCTCCAGTCACTTAAAATAAAAATAGTTTAAAGCAACAGCATATGTTTGTAAATTGGTCAGTGAATAATAATGCTTTATATCTCTCAATAAGAGGCCTCAAAAGACTTTGAACTTCACAACAGCTCTGAAGCTGGTATTTTGATATTCTTTTTGCAGACAGATAAATGGTTCTCAGGGGCTTTCAAACACATCAATTTTAGGGTCTCAGTTGAGAAATGCTGCAGCATTTGCTTGCTTACTTTTCTTCTTAAAGGAAAACAGAGAGGAGAAGAATTCTGATCTTTTGCCATTCTCCTGCTTTGTTCATAAACTATTTCTAGTATAACAGTTGTCTCAGACTTCATTTTTTAGAAAATACATAGAGTTTGCAGTTTTAAAAATAGCATGTTCAAATTAGGAACCTTGAACAATTCAACTAAAACTTGTTCCAGAAATAATTTTCATTATACCCTTTCTGAGAAAATTATATAATGCCTTTAAAGGAAAAATATCATTAGAAATCTGACAAAATATACATGAATACATATAATTAATGAAATTATTATGTAGAATTCTGTATCTTCTACTTTTGTTGGAAAAAAGAAAACTTTCTTAAAATTATGTAGAAGGAAGGAAGAACAGACAAAAAGTTTTGCAATCAACAGAAACTATAACATGAATGCAAGGTAGGCTATGAATAACCTATTAAGACATTGACAAAATCTGTAGTCTGAAAAAACAGATATTAAGCTCTGGAACATAAGGACAGAACCATAGAATGGCCTGAGTTATAAAAGACCTTAAATATAATCTATTCCAGCCCCTCTGCTGTGAGCAGGGACCTTCCTCTAGACCAGGTTGCTCAAACTCCATCAGCCTGGTCTTGAACACTGCCAGGGATGGGGCACCCACAGCTGCTCTGGGCAGCCTTTGCAGTGCCCCACCAATCTCAGAGTGAAGAGTTTATTCCTAATATCTAATCTAGACCTGACCTCTGCCTGTTTGAAGCCATTCCCCTTACTCCTATACTTGCCCTCATAAAAAGTCCCTCTCCAGCTTACTTGTAGGCTCACTTTATAATAATGTAAAGGTTGTCTGAGAAGTTCATATAAGGGCTACATATTTTGTACTTTTCAGTTTCCTTTGAACTTTATAGAATTTATCAATGCCTTTAGAGGTGTGGGTTCCTGCTGTCCATCCTGCAGCTGGCTTTGCTCCGAGACATATAGATATTTATAAAGGAATTGAAAATGCCTCTTCTTCTTGAAATGTAGTCAATGTGTCTAAAATGCCCTGTTTTCCCACAAAGCCACAACACATAGCATCCTTAAAACAAAACAAAACAAAACAAAACAACCCTCAACCAAAACAACAAGAAACTTCCCCCAAAACAAAAAGCCAACCAACCAATAACAACAAAAAAGAAGAAAAAGATAAAACAAAGCTCATTTTTACTATAATTCTTCACTTTTGAATACTGCTAAAACAGACCTCTTATTTATCTTCCCAAACTAAGTATCATTGGTTTTGGTATTTTTCATTATCACCCCTCTCTCTGGCTCTTACCAGAGCAGATAATTGGTTTCTTACCATTACTGGTTAAGAGTCACTAAGCAGAAAGGGGTGTTATTAACAATCATCTTGGACCCACAAGCTCTGCTGTAAATACACAGAAAATGCTCTTTGTGGTGAGAAAGTAAGGAACAGAAATTTTTGCTTCACTGCTTCAATTGCCATTCTCCAAGGGGAAACGTACAGTGCCTATGCCTCATTGAACATGGATTCGATGTATTTCTATTACAAGGAACAAGAACCTCATTATTCCTACTACTACTACTACAAATTGATGAGATAAAGCACTGGGTTTCTGAAAAGATGCTTTCTAAAATGAGCCCGTAGGTCATTCTAAAATAAAATCCTCTGTCACTATTTCTGTCAGTGAGTGTCAGCAGACTCTTAAATATAATTGCCTTGTTGTTTTTTGTGATGACATTTATTATTTCCCACCTGATAAAACAGACTCTTTTCCTCTAGAGACTTATGGTCCTCCTGGACTTTACATTGATGTAATGTAAAAGAAAATGATAAATATTTCTGGTTTTCTGAATAAGAAACGTGCTACATTTTTGATAGCATGATTAGTTGATTTCCTTGAAAAAAATGCTTCATCCATTAAACTTGGTATATATGATTTTTTCCTTGAAAATTACATCCATTCAGCATATTGTTTCTTTTAATAGAACACCACTTTTTTCTTACTCTTCTGTTATGGGTCTGATTTCACAATACAGGGGTTCAAAGTTTTCTGTATAACTCTCATTGAAAGTCATTAATATAATAGATCCTTTTAACAAGACACTATATAAAAGTGTAATGACTAGTTTGCTCACTATAGCCTCATTTACTGTCCTCTAAATTGGTAAATTGCATGCTTCAAAGGATGTAAGTTTTAAAAAAAAGATATCCACAATTTTATATTTTGGTTCAGATCTTCTATCTCTACTATTGGACCAACATTTGGTGATATTTTAAAATGAAAATACTTTATGCCTAGAAAAGAGTCCTTAAAAATGTTCTCACACATATAATCAAGCAGCATGGAAGAGGAATTCTGTCTGGGATTCAGGTTGCTGGTCCAGTGCCTATTTGCTTTGTGACTTTGTTCAAGTTGCTCCTCTCTAACCTCTGCTCCTGTGTGTTGTCCAGAGCAGAATCTCTCCCTGACAAGGGCTGTTTCTTGCTCTGTGTGTGTGTGAATTGACTGCCCAATACAATGGAGCACTGAGGTGTTTTGCATATCTACTCTACTGTAATACAATGATTAATTATAATTAGGCAGGAGTTAATTGTCCAAGAGATTTCTACAGCTCTTCCCTTGTAGGAAATGTCTTGGTAATAAACAAAATCTTTTTGTCAAAAGCAGATGACAGGGGTATTATTTTGAGAATCTTTGAGGTAAAAAGAGGTCAAAAATACTGGTTCTACTCAAAAACATGTATTGCAGTTTTTAATATATAAGACTTGCTTATGGACTTTGAGATTTTAGTATGTAATTCACTTTAAAAGGCTTTTATTTATTTTATTTATTTTATTTAAAAGGCCTCTGATAAAGACAGAAGGAAAAGAGAGCTCAAGTAATTTTTCTGGAGTCAGATAATTCACTTTTTTTATATTGCATTTTTCTTCTGATTTCTGGTTCCAAAGGTCTGAGTTTATAAATACTGTTCATGTTTCAGTTTCCTCATGCATGTTGGTGGTAAAAAGGAAAGACCTTCATCTTCTTCTGTGGTCAGCATCACCCACCAGTGATGAACCTGGTGAAGGGAGATAAGCAGGGACAGTCAGTGGCACATGAGGACACCAGATGCCTGGGAGCAAAAGCAACTGTGGGAGAGGGGAATGCTGGGGGAAGGGGAGATAGGGGGTGGGAGTGCAGAGACAGAGTCCTAGGGCTTTGAGAGGAAAGGAGGATAGATACTCCAGTGAGATCCTTGGGATGCTCTCTCCAGCCTACCCACAGCATGGGGCCATGCACAGATCTGGTTTCAAGTTCATGAGATGGAAAATTAGTGCTGTGTATCTGGGTCAATTTTTTCTTCAGTCAGTCAGCACAGCTCTACTGATGACAGTGGAAGGATGTCAGATAACCTGTGTCCTACCTTTCTTCTGAATATCTCATGTTTCAAAAGTCTTTATCCTGCAGTGCTGAGCATCTTCCCTCCCACCTCATCACATCACTGATCATGCTTAGAGGATTCAGCCATAACTCTGCCCCATGTTACTCTTCCATCTCTATCATCTCACTTAAGGGCAGTCCAAGCATAGGGAGCAAGATGGGTACATGGAGTCAGCACACTGTTTAATAGTTCTCTTCTACATTAGCTCTCATAGAATTTTTCTCTTGTCATCTGCAAAAATGTTAAAACATTTTAGGAAACTCTTAAACATTCATTCTCACAGCAATGCTAATAAAAAATATTGAACTTTTGCACCATGCTCCATTTAAAGCTTTTCAAGTGTTTTTTGAGAATTCAGTTTCTGCGATAAAATTCCAGAATGATAAATGAATTTTTTTTTCTTCCAAAAGGGACAGTTCCATAGTAATCAGTACAGAAAGATTTCTCAGGTTCAGATTAGATTTTTATGGTCCAAATGGCAAAGGGTAGCACTCCAATAATTTGGAGTGCTTAATCATTATGTTCCCATCCAGTATTTGGCAGAGGCATGTTGAAGATGCAAGTAGGATCAAGTCAATTATATTTAAGCAGCATATTATTTGTACAAGAAGCCCTCTCTGACTTGTTTTGCAAATGTTCTATTGCATGAACTTAAAAGTTAGATATTTAGTAGCTCAGAGAAACTCAGTCTGCCACTGATACAAGTGATGATATCTCACACTACAACCCAGCCTCCTTTCTTAATTTTTCATGGAGAACTGAGAAACTGCAGTGTGAGAGACTCTTGGTGACAGCAGCCAGTACCTGAAGGTAAGTGCATGCCATCCTGCCACTGGAGAGTGGTGAAGGCTTTGATAGTCCACATGCCAGAGAAATAACAAAAGCATCACTACCATGAGAAGAATTCTTTCAGCAGTCCCTGGGATAGGACAACTGCTGAGATCCATGGGATATTATATGTTATAAGCCCCATGAAAGTGTACTTCAATATACTTACCAACACTTGAAAGGCTGCCCAAGGCTGACTGGATTGATTTATTTGTCATAACAACAGATATTGTGTAGGTAGACTTAAATTCAAATACTGAATGCAAATAGAAACACAGGCACAGGAAGAAATTAAACTCCACACTCCCTCAGAGTGAAAGATTGTTTGCAGCAGTGATTTATATGTTGTTTATGAGCCTTAAAATGTTTACTGTTTCACATGTTGTGTTGACAAACTAAGTCTGTCAGACATGATCGGTCGTGTGACAAAAATTAGTCTTCTTTTCTTCCTCTGACACCTTCCCTCAAGCCAGAGTAGCTGAGAGATGTGTTTTATAATGAGAATGGGTAGCATTTTCCTTGACAGTTATTTTTACTCTTTCTTTTCATAAAGCCACTTATGATACCCCCGCCCTCTGGTTTTCCTTTTTTATTCTTACTTTTAATAACCAACTTGCTCTTTTTACTGAATCAATTAGCATACAAAGGATAAATTTTTCATTCAAGGGAATTTTTAAAATTAGTGATGCTATGCCCTCTGGAAATGAGCCTGGGTTTAGAGCTTCCTCACCTGAGAGGTTCAGCAGAGTGAATGTTGCTTTGCTGTTTCTTCTGTAACAGGGTGAGCTGTTTGTTCTGAACCTTCTTGGACAGATGTGATAGCTTGGGCTCCCTCTGTTCTTTTAATTTTAATGAGCTCTTCATTAAAAAAGAGATCTGATGCCGCCTTTAGGGTAAATTAATGTTTTCTTGTACTAATATCTGATTTTCTACTGCGAGCTAGAAAAAAAAGGCAACAGAGAAGCCAGAAATAAACAGTGCTTAGCCACATTTTAGCTCTTTCCCCTAGTTTTTCTGGTTCCTGCCTGAGCTTTCGGAGATTCTCAAGGTTCTAATTTGAAATTTATGGTTGCTTTTTTTTAGGTCAAATATTGGAATAAACAATATTAATAAACAAATTTAGTCACTTTTAGAATGTATTATTATTAATTCAGGAGATCCTAAATAGTTTGCAATACAACAAAAAAGTTATGTTTTTTCTTTTTTCTTTTTTTTTTTTTTAAAGGAGCTTGCACTTCTACATTTCTATTCAAGAAATATCACTTAGCTGGCAAAGACTGATAAATGTAGGATTTAAGCCACTGATACATTTTAAGTGCATAATCCTGATGGTATGAATTTCTAGAATTATCAGACAGTGCAAAGAAGAATTGGAAAAATTGTTCTCAATACAGAAATTTCTTTTTAAAGCATCATTTGTAGTTTTGTAAAACTGTCAAAGTAAGCCAGAAGCTGTGATTTTGGAAAGAGATACACACAGACATCAAATCTTATGCTCATTAAAGTTGAAAGGAAAGCAGTAATTGCTGGACTCACTGTAAGGGTGCATCTTGAGAAGCCCACAGGAAGGAGAAAAGTTCTACCTGTTAAATCAACAGTTTGCAACTGATAAGCAAAGAATGAAGAACGAGGATGTCAAGAGTTGTCTCTTTTACTGGAGTTGCATCAGTGTATGAGAAAGGCATCTGAAAGATCATCTTGGGGACAGCAAGGATTCTGTATTTGAGACTCTGAGCAGAAGGTGCAGGAGGTTTAGCTGCCCTAGAGTCAAGGAATTTAAAGAACTGTGAGGTTGGAGTGATGTTGAACAGACAGAACTCCATGGTTGTTTAATCTTGGGGAAACCTGGAACAGCTAGAGGGAAATACAATGGCTAAGAATAACAAAAAACCAAAAAAACCCACAACAAACCAGCATACAAAAATCAAATTCCTCAGTTTATTTTTCCTTCTTCTTCTTTTCCAAAGTTCATTTTCCTTCTTCTTCTTTTCCAAAGTTTATTATCTTTCAGACTGTTCAGAAACATAGCCTCTTCCTTCTAAATCAAAACATAGTTTAGTTTTAAGCTTAAGTAGCATTCAAAATTCATCTGAGAAATCCAGACTTCTGCATGAAAAAAAGCAAATTTAAATCAAGGGAACTGTGAAGACAAATAGGCTTTAAAGTTTCAATTGAAAATTTAGAGCATCTCTGTGGGCTGGTTGTACAAGTATTGATATTCAGGTGAATGAAATGGGCCCTCAAAGAATGCACTAGGTAATATTAAAAATCCTTTTCATATTTAAAATTAACATCATAATTGTCCTTCTGTATTTTGCACGTGTGGAATTTAAGATATAATTATTTCAAAATAGGATTTAATTATAGTAAAATGATATTGCATATGATGTGGAAGAAGACTACTCAGATTTAACAGGTCCCACAAAACTGATCATGATCAAACCCAATGATTAGCAGGAAATCTAATAGGAAATAGCAGTGCAAAATTAAAATAACACTGTGTAACAATGTATACAATAGGAAACTTTTTGAGTCTATGCATAATTGTGCTTAATCAAATGACTTTTGCTTAATCTAATGAATTCCATGGTAAAATTCATATTGCCTATTACTCAATTCTAGTTTTTTTTCCCTGAAAATATTTTATATCTACTGTTAGAATGAAATACTAGCAAAACTTTAAATTAAAAATTCTTACATTGAGTTTGTACTCATTCACCTCCTTTGTTTAGTCATCCAATGTGTGCCTAATTTAAGTGTTTGGCCAATGGAATGTGATCCTTTTTCCTAATACTGAAATTCAGCTGGAGCATTTCATGCCTTGTCTACTCATTCTCTTGACTACTCCAAACTGTTCTTATATAAATCTTCCAAAATGTTTGGTTTTTTTCTAAGTTCACCATGGTTTCTCATGGTTGATTATATTGTATTTAAATTATCTGGCAGTTTTGCCTGCTGTCTTAAACTCAGGTTTCTTCTTCCTGCTGTAAATTCTTACTGGTGTTAGTAGTAGTAATACACCCATAATTCTTTGTTTGGCAGACAGGCTATTTTTAATAAAAGCTATTTATGGAGCATTGCATAATTCACTCGTAAAGAATATTTATCTGCATCTTATCTATAGTAATAGAAATTAAATGTCATATATATATTCCTTTACTCTTATCTATAAAGCTCACTTAAGAAACAAATATTTGATATTTAAAATAAAACACTAGAACAGGTCCATCTTCTCTGAAATATCAGTTCCTTTAAGAGATTTATTTTAAGTAATCTAGTCTGGATGATTTTATTTGTAATATTGTAGGGTTACTCCACTTTTTGTTCAAATACTGAAGAGATAATATTTTTCTAATAGATCATGGAGCTTTTACTCATGTTTTGTGGAAACAGTAAAAGCAGGGTCACATATTGAGTTTATCTCACATCTGTTGCAAAGGTAGATTATTATATTCAGTCAATGTGCTTTGAAAACAACTACTGAAACTTGTTTCTGTTCTAATTGCCTGTTACAATAACAAGTCCCTGATAAGCTCTACAGAAATAATCTTTTGAATTATATAGTCAGTACACTCCTTCCACTTTACTGATAGATAGCATAATTTTTGATGGACATGATGCAAGGAGCTCAAACACATACTTAATATTGTGTTAATAATTGGCTACTCTATGAAATGATTAATATGGTTCTCTTGAAGGAGAGAATGAAGATGACTTTTCTTTAAACTAGACGTGTGATTGCACTAGAAATGTCTCTTTGGAACATCAGATGCCTTAGTTTCTGTAATAAACATTGTCAGCCTTATTTCTTTGAAACATGAGGAAGAAGAGTCTTTGTGGTAGTTACAACACTGAAAATTGCATTTTTAAAATAATTTCCAAACTCTTTTTCTTTACCTAACTGTTTTCAAAGAACTATATATAAGTTTTCAATTCAGCTGAAGCTATTTCCATGGGAAAATTTCTGAACAAAGAAATTTGTTGATAAGGGACCTGTGAATGTACAGTTCATAAATTAACTTTCCTACTCTTAATATCCCATGGAAATTATCAATTATATAACAGTTTTATGTAAACTGAAGGCTTTTTCAAGATTTGGCATAAGAAATAAACTTTCTCTGTGTTTTTAAGGTATTCTTTATCTGATACTGTTGCAAAGGTGTCCCTGTATGACTTATTTTCTTGAATATGGATATTTTAAGATCATTTTACAGATTTGTTAAATCATTCTAGTTGCATTGAAAGTATTTTAAGAAAAAAAAACAAACAAAAAGAGTAACTTATTTCTTCTATTTATAAAATAATCAAATTTGCTATCAAATCCAATGATTAGAAGATGCAATTTCCAGATCAAATTTTGATTTTTTCAAGAGACTGAAGATCACTCTTTTATGATACCATATTTTACATTGGTTCTATCAATTCCATGGTCCTCATAACTTATCAGAGAAGTTGTAGTTTTCCCTGGGAAACATTTGGAGTATGGTTGAATGGGGGTCTGAGCAACCTGATTTAGTTGACGGTGCCCCTGTGTATTGCAGGGGGGTTGGACTAGCTCACCCTTCAACCCCAAGCACTCTGTGTTTCTAAGATTATTCTGTGATAAAAGAGCAATTCCCCATAGATCTGAACTCACAGTTTGCACTAAAATTATTCAATAAGAGCAAGTGTATAGAAACCAGTATCTTCTCATGAAGATACTTATGGATATGTGTTATTCAGTGAAAGGCAAGAGTAAAGTTAACCACAAATTTGTAGAAGAGAGAAATGCAGAAAATGCTCTGAAGCTGACCTCATAGATTGCTCTATAAAAGTATGAGGGGAAGTGTCTCCAGTCTACTTGAAGGAAAATATTTTACTTCTGAAAAGAGCAAAGTGTCCATGAAGTGTAGTGGTTCTTGCCATGGCCATACAGCATAAAAAGCTCAGTCAAGTGAACTTACACTGTGGCTGAAAATCCTTTTTGACATATAGGGAAGGCATTCCAATAATTACACACTCACTCTATGTGAATCTATTGTGACTAAGAATAAAACAAAAGTGATTTTTTTTAAAGTACTTTTACATATGAAAATGCAAACACTGCGTCTCAGTAACAAAATCCAACCTCAGAATTGTGTAATAGAGTAATAGTCCATATCTCATCTGGCATGACAATTGGTTCACATCTTTAAAAGTTTCATACTCTTGTTCATGAAGCAAGTGATGCTTTTATTAAAAATAAATTAATTTGATTTTATTGAATTTGTTGATGAACACAAATATAAACAGTTCAAAAATGTATGGTATTTTTGTTAACAGTATAATGGATTTTAGGCAAATATGTGTGAAAATGGAAAGAACTTACCAAAGTGAAAAAAAAAAGTAAGAAATTACAGAATTATTGTTTTCACAGCAAAGTGAAAATATGTTGGGGTTTTTTTCTGTGATGTGAAATCATTAAAAAAAATTAAAACTATGCTAAAATGTTATTGCCATGAAAATTAATAATATATCAGCAAAGATTTTCAGACATCTTGTTGTTCTGAGTAATTAATTTTTGCATTTTTTTAATGCCAGTACTATTGTTCGTCTAAAATAATTTCCCCATTTTGAGCAAAGGAGACAGAACTGATGCCAAGGGAAACAGTTATTTGGGCAATGACTCCACAAGGTGAGCATAATAAAATGAACCCTCCTGGAGTTTTTGTTTTTTTTTTTCCTGAAACTGAACTATGGAGCTTATCAGAACAATATTTTTTTTTTCAATTCCCCTTGCACTTCCCCTCCCTTTAATTTTACTTGAATCTTTTCTGCACAGAGCTTTATCTGGTTCCTCTCCCCATCCCCTCATCTTGGCACTCCAGAGTAGCAGTGCACTGTGCCCATATGGCCAGAGACAGGTGCTTTGTGCTCTCCCAGGATGCCAGACTCATTAATATTAAGGACAATGGTGCCATGCATCTTCTTGCTGTGAGTTTGGGCTTTTTTTCTGGAGAGGTGACAGATCTGTCTCAGTGATATAGCTTTAAGTGGAGCAACGAGTGTAAAATTGTTATGCTGAGTGAAAATATGGAACATGCAGCACTGCCTGAGACAACTATTAATGTTCTGTTTACTGGCTCCTGGGAGATGCAGCATCTCCATCCTTTCTGGAGGTGGCTCAATGCAGAGCATCTGAGAGATTAACTGGGGAAGACTGGGAACAAGCAGCAAATGACCATACAGTGAGAAATGGAAGACAGAGTGTAAAAATTAAATCAGCTGTGAAAGAACGAACTTGAAAGGAAAATAAACAGTGAAGGAAAGGCACCACAAACACTGAGAAGTCAGATATGTGCTAAAACTCATAGGTGTAAGATATCCAGCTGAGTGACAGTAATGCAATATACAATTACATCCTTGCTCTCCTTTCAAAGGGCTCCACTGAACAAGCATGTTCTCTTGACTGTGCACTGTGACTGACAGTGCTTCTTTCTTCTCTTCTGCAGCTTCTTTTTCTTTCAGCACTAAAAAGCACTATTTTTAGTAAATTGACACGAGCAACTCAGGCTTTCCTTGGATGCTTTTTTGCTGAGGTACCTCGAGGTGGGAAAGATTTTACATCCCATCATCTTATAGTTTTCCTGTCCTGAGGAGGAGAGAAGGGGGCAGCTTCTCAAATATCCCTTCAGCTATTCACAACAGCACCATCAGAGAGCTATCAGTTCCTGTGCCAGCATTTTCCAGCTTCTACATGTGATCCACGTAGCTCCTCTGCTTGGTGGAGCTTGTGATTTTCCACATTTTTAGTCTGACTTTGTTAGGGTAAGTCATGTATGAGCTGTAGAGAGAAATAATTTGTTGCAGCAGGTTGTAAAGAGCTAATATTTTATATCCATGGCCTTTATTCACAGGGTAAACTCCTATTCCCTTCCACCAGTGAATAACATAGAGGAACACTTTTTCCTCCAGAGGGAACATTGCCAGGCAAAGTGAAGTGATCAATAATTAACTAATCAATACACATTGACTGCACTGAGATTCTTTGCTTTAGATCTCTGAGATGTGAATGTCTTCCTTAATTTGTGTCTTTCCATAAAATACCTAAATCACATGTACATACATGTGTGTGTACACATCCATACATAGATATAAACATAGGTGGTTACTAAATTTAACATTTAAAACTTTTAAAATATAATTATTCAATCTTTATCTCAATTCATATGCTGGTGTCTATATATCTGTTTTATTTAGGTGCATGCTGTCCCCAAGACCAATTGAAACAAGCTATTTCTTTTTTTACATCTACAAATTCAAGCAAACCAGAGATTACCTGGAAAGCCAACCCAAAATATGATTTGTAGCAAACTTCACAGTAGTATGTAGCTAGGTAGATGGAAATTTAGATAGCCCAGGACACTGCTGGCCCTCCTGGCTGCCAAGGCACTGCTGGCTCACAGCCACTTGCCATTGACCAAGACCCCGAGGTCCCTGTCTGCAGGGCTGCTCTCCAGCCCTTGCTCCGCTGCATGAAGTTGTGTCAGAGGAGATTTAGGTTAGAGTTTAGAAAAAGGTTCTTCCCCCAGAGGGTGTTTGGGCCCTGGAACAGGCTCCCCAGGGGAGTGGTCACAGCACCAGCCTGGGAGAGTTCTAGAAGCAAAGTAAGAGGACAATGCTCTCGGGCACACTCTTGGTGTGCCTCGTGGGGACGGTGCTGTGCAGGGCAGGAGCTGGGCTTGATCATCCTTGTGGGTCCCTTCCAGCTCAGCTTGTTCTGTGACTCTATGAAATTGTGTTGAAAGTGAGGATGCTCAGAGATCTCAAGAATCTCTCTGAGTAGGCTGAAAGTGAGTTTTGAACCTGGTTCCTTGACCTGGTAGTTACATGAACACCTACATGGTATTTGGATCCCTGCGGTTCAAGGATAGTTCAGTGTAAATTCTCTTGATACTTTTTACTGCAGATTTTTATGTGGTCATAAAGTAAAAGACAAAAGGTATTTTTTTAAAAGTAATTGGGATTTTTTAAATTGTTATTCTCTAACTTATAAAAGTCTCAGTCTGATGAATGATTTTCCTGATACACCAAGCTAATTGCATAAGTTTCAGTAAACATGGTATTTCATTTCACAGCACTACCATCCAACTATCCAAGAGCGAGGAAGTCAAGGTCTTGGAGTCAAATTATTTTAAAATGTCAGTCTAATGAGAATGGCATGCTAAAAATAAACAAAAGATTGTTGATCCATGGGTTTCTTACTTTGTATTCAAATATTTTAAACTCCTGGGTACCAGCATTCTGACTCTAAGACACAGTAATGAGGTCTGGCATAAGTAGACAGCTACATTGTTATGAGGAATAATTGGTTGTAATATGTACTCAGTGCACACTGCAATTGTACAGAATAAAATGCATTTTGCATTCAACAGAATATTAGGCAGTAAAAAATTTTAAATCTCTGAAATGACATGCAGACCCACAAGATACCATAAACAACATCAAAAAAACCTTTGCAACACTCATTATAAAGAAAAAACTTAAATAAGTTGACAAGAATAAAACCAGTTACTATATTAAACCAGTACAGAATACAACATCTATGTGATTTATGAGCAGAACTCTTTTGAAAATATGATCAAAGAAAAAAGGTGGATTATACTCTGCAATAAAGCTCATATACATTTTTTAATCTGACAGAAAAGGTTCAAAATACAATCAATACATTAAAGATACGAGCATTGTGGGGGTTTTTTGTTGTTGTACTGGACTAGAATAACAGGATATCTCAAGGTCACTGATGGTTTACAGTTCTGCTGCTGCCAGTTCTGAGCTGCTTTCAATGAAAGCTTGCCTGGCTCAGACCCTATTCAGTCATGTCACTGAGGGGGAGATTCATCTGGCCAAATGTAGACATCTCTTTGTACGTGTGGCTGGTGATCTAAAACTCTCTATAATCAAAGGAGAGATTGACACCTCCAGGGTGCAATTCATCTCCTCCCAAAGTAGATGCCCAAAGTAGGTCATATGAATCATGCCCTAGAGTGTCTATTTCTTTCTACTAATTATGAAGGTAACATACAGGGGGAAGGTCACAGGTAGGTACCTCTGCAGTAGATATCTAAAGATAGGTTAGATGAAAAGCACCCAAATATCCACCCACAGGAATAAGTGATTGTAGTAGATGGCAATTTATCCCTTTTTCACTCTGAACAGATTTTCAATTAAGTTACTCCAGCCTTGACAATCATCCTGCAGAAGTCCTTTTGTGTAATAGAGAGTGTGAAAAAAGTGATCAGAAATACATGAGAGTGCTTCTAACTATAAGCATCATTTTGATGTAAGTACTGTTGTAATGAAAAAAGTTACACTATCGTAGTATGGACATCTTTGAATGCCAACAACTAATTGTTGACTCATGAAAGTTTTACCATAAAGGACAGCAGCTCTATAGTTCAAGTTAATTAGTAAGAAGTTTTCTAAAACTGCTGTATTATTATTGTTTGAAACAATAAAATTGCTTGTATTTTAAAATTGTACTGTATTAAACACAGGGTTTAAGGCCTTTTGCCACATTCATTCCTTCTAAAAGCAGAAGAAATACAAAGGCTTATGGAAATACAGAAGAATTTAAAAGCTCAGTAATCCATTTTATTCCCAGAATTCTTAGTTAAATGAACCAAAGGACTGGTTAGTACTGTGCTGACATCTGTAGATTGCAATTATAAGGATTTACTGATGATGAGAGACTCTGTATGTGTTTGGCAACAACGTGTGGCTGTGGTTCTGCCACACATTTTTGTATTTCTCTGGTGGATGATATTAAGGAACACATCCAAGTTCATACAGAGCTGTAAGGTGGGAGCGTGAACTCCTAGCTCCACTCTGCTCCACACTGTTTATTTGGTTCCAGAGGTTTGCACTGCAGTGCTCTCCCTGTGAATATTTTCAGGGAGCAGTGCATCCTCCCCAGGGTGGCCACCAGGGCACACCCCACCTCCCATCCAGGAGCAGGGCAGCTGGGCACCAGTGCAGGGGCTGAAATGGGCTTCTGGGCTATGGGCAGAGCAAGAGGACCATATTAAGGGGTGTATGGTACTGTCAGGGATGGTGGTGCCATTAGGATCCATGTTACTGTTACTTTGAACTCACTTTATTAATTTACTGCAATAACTTTTTGTCTGAACTCAGTTTTATGGTTCTTGTAACTGATGAATCATTTTAGCACCATGCTAAATGTTTTTGCCTATAATTATCTCAAATTAAATTTAATTGGCTTTGATAACCATAATGGAATTTATCTTCTTACCTGGCTTACAAATTTCTCCGCCTTTTTTTTGTCCTTTTCTGATGGAGTTTGCACACACAAAGGTTGCAGTGACTCAAATATACTAAACTCAGTCTATAACTTGTACTGAAGATGATCCTTGCATGTTTTACTACACAATTTTTAGCTTTCAATATTTAAAAGGGACAATCCTCTAATATTAATCTATCATTCCACAAGCAGCTTAGGGAAGCTCTGCAATGAGATCAGAAATGTGTTGCAGCCTTCGAAAACAGATCTTTGCAAAAAGGATGAGGTCAAAAGGAGTCCTTGCTGGTTTCTATGTTACATTTGCATAACCAATCTCTTCTACATTTAAAAAGTCATTAGGCAATTTTTTCCTAGAGTACGTGAAGTGCAATATTTTCTTTCATTTGCTTCACAACTAATGTTTTCTGAAAATAACTTTCAGCATAGTGATATCCAATTGAAAAGTCCCACTTTAATTAAAAATCATAAAGTTAATCTCATATTTAATACTAATCTATGTAGATATTTAAAATTTAGTATTAATGAATTATATTTCCATAATTATTTTGTTTTTCATGATTCCATAGATGAGTAGATTTCAAAATCAGGAGAGTCAAGTGAGACATCAGTCTTTCAGCAGGATTTGAAAAAAAAAGGTACATGATATCAAGGCCAAAATTAGAGTCAGAAAACAAGACATTTATATCACCACCATCAGGCCTAAGATTTTTTATAGTGCTATGAAAGTATTTTTCAGCATTTTGCAGGCAATGTGATAGCAGTCTGTTATGGATCTCAAACATGAAAGAAATTCAGTATAGAGAAGATAACACAGTTATTCTGATGACATCTAGACTGACTGAGTCTATGCTTCTGTTGTCTATTTGTGTTGTCTATTTTTTAGATATAAATTTTTTAAAATTAGGAAATTATCTAATTTATTGCATATCAAAACGTAATGTAACATATTATTATAACCTTAAATATTGCTTCTCCTATCTGGTTTTATATATATATANTTCCTAAAAGCCTTGCCTGCCCTTCCTTGAACTTTTCCTAATTTATACTTTTCAGAAAGACAGGTTCCACAAGACTAATTTTTTTGAGTGATATCTGTTGCACATAAATTTATGGTAAGAACAGAATATAACAGAAAATGAGGTTTTCAGTGGAGAAACAGAAATAAAAAGAAAAAACAACCACCAGAAAAAGCTGGAGAATGAATGTAATCAAGCTAATATGAGTGATGCAATTTTTTTGCATTGCCAAGTGTTTGATTTTTTTCTTTTAATTTTTTTTTTTTTTGGCTTTCTTAAGTCAATTCTATCATAAACTAATCTGGAGAGAGAACATCTGATTCTTGGAGATTATCTTTCAGCGCAGCATGCAAGAACTTGATCTACATTTCTGTGTGACAGTAGCAGGAGCTGCATGTCAAAATCCCCATTTGACATCTATAGTCATTACTAAATACTATCAATCACACAGCACTTGTGTGTGTCTACTGCACCAGCTTTTCAGTCAGGAATCTACTTGTACTTAAATATTTTATCTATAAACTTGTATATAAAGACACACATCTGATTTTAAGCAGAATCCCCCTAAAATGACAATGAGGAATGTTTTCAAAACAGACATTTTTAAAATTCTCATCACAGCTCAGTTTGAGCTTGGTAATTTAAAATGAAAAGAAATAGGACTTATTTCCCCAAGAAAAAAAGAAGCTGGGTTCCCCAGTCATACTGCAGTAGCAATGGCAGCAAAGATTCACTTTGGGTGAGGAAAAGTGTAGCATTCACTTCCTCATTAATTATATATGAGTATCAGCAGGGCAGTAACAGTAGTGCCTTCCCTTCCTGATTTTGCAGGCTGAAGTTTTGGCTTGGCAGACATTGTACCCTCAGTGCCTCCTCATAAGGACTCACTGCATTACTTTGTAGTTTCTAGGCAGACCCAGTCTGATGGCTTCTTGTGCTGCCTCCCAAGGCAATAGAAGTGTTTAGCATGACAGTGCTGCCTCAGAGTCCAGATTCTAGAAATTCCTTCTGGGACTCATCTGTGTCTCTCTCGTTTTCAAAGACACATAAAGCTCAAAAGACAATAATTAATATTCACCACACACTGTCTGAGTGCATTATTGGGATACTGGTGAGATTAACTTCAGTATCTAAGGTTAAGCATCTTGTCTAAGTTAGTCAGACTTAATCATATTTCCTATGCTCACTTTAGAATAGGTTTGCCTGGTGGGCAAGTAATATCACAAAAAATATGTCTTGGTTGCTTAGAGACCACACACAGAATTTACTTATAAGTGTAACTTTTAAATAGCTAAAGTTTATTTTAGGTGACTGAGTTTTTTTCAAGTTCTCCAAAGAAATTAAGACAACAGTGAGACTGAAAAACCATTGAGACTGCTTTTATTTGCAAAAGAATCTGTTTCCAGAAAGTTGGGAAAAGTGACATTGCCTCTTTGCAAGCTCAATATTTTTATGAGAACTCCTGAGAACTCTTAAAGAACTGTTCTCTTCAAGAACATAAGATACATAGAGGCAATCATCTGCAAAGCAAAACCGAAAAAACGTAAAGGTAGTCTCTTGTTTATGAGTTATGAGAAACTCTAGTAGAGGGAGAAAGGTATTTAGGACTTTTCCGCATTTATTAATGTACTAAAATGTTGGTTTCAAAGCTGTGACCCTGTCAGTCAAGGAGGATGACACTGGCCTGTCATGGCAGCCCAAATTGTCTCTTCTGACTTGGTGTTTCAAGTTGAGGCTACAACACACACAGAAGGACATTGATGAGGCTTCAAAAACTGCAGATTAGATAGATAAAAGGTAAACAAAATAGGCAGAGACAATGAAAACTGGATCAAATTTGTACTTTACATCAGCAGGGTGATCAAGGGGGGCATTATGCCAAATATTCTGCTCTGAGTTGTGAAGCTGAAACTCACAGACTTAGGGAATGCCCTAGAGAATTTACAAATTTTCTTCACCAGTCACGTGAATATTAATATTCACAATTTTTGCTTGGGGCAATACAACACAGAAAGTTTGTGATGTGAAAAGCTCTCCTTATCTCAGGAGCATGAAAAACAGGAAAGACCCACAGATTTCAAAGGGCGATTTTTTAAAAAAAGGAAAATATGTGTTCAGAATTATTTGTACAAACAATGTTTACTCATCTGTTTGCTCAGCTCTACCCACATAGAACATCCTCTGCTGAATGCTAAGAAATGTAACAACTGCTAAGTGCAAGTAGAGGCTTCTTTTNCTAATAAGATCTGTTACTTAAACTTCCTAAAAGCCTTGCCTGCCCTTCCTTGAACTTTTCCTAATTTATACTTTTCAGAAAGACAGGTTCCACAAGACTAATTTTTTTGAGTGATATCTGTTGCACATAAATTTATGGTAAGAACAGAATATAACAGAAAATGAGGTTTTCAGTGGAGAAACAGAAATAAAAAGAAAAAACAACCACCAGAAAAAGCTGGAGAATGAATGTAATCAAGCTAATATGAGTGATGCAATTTTTTTGCATTGCCAAGTGTTTGATTTTTTTCTTTTAATTTTTTTTTTTTT
>VZRX01020661.1:42722-69454 GCA_013398075.1 Notiomystis cincta
ATTTTTTTTTTTTTTGGCTTTCTTAAGTCAATTCTATCATAAACTAATCTGGAGAGAGAACATCTGATTCTTGGAGATTATCTTTCAGCGCAGCATGCAAGAACTTGATCTACATTTCTGTGTGACAGTAGCAGGAGCTGCATGTCAAAATCCCCATTTGACATCTATAGTCATTACTAAATACTATCAATCACACAGCACTTGTGTGTGTCTACTGCACCAGCTTTTCAGTCAGGAATCTACTTGTACTTAAATATTTTATCTATAAACTTGTATATAAAGACACACATCTGATTTTAAGCAGAATCCCCCTAAAATGACAATGAGGAATGTTTTCAAAACAGACATTTTTAAAATTCTCATCACAGCTCAGTTTGAGCTTGGTAATTTAAAATGAAAAGAAATAGGACTTATTTCCCCAAGAAAAAAAGAAGCTGGGTTCCCCAGTCATACTGCAGTAGCAATGGCAGCAAAGATTCACTTTGGGTGAGGAAAAGTGTAGCATTCACTTCCTCATTAATTATATATGAGTATCAGCAGGGCAGTAACAGTAGTGCCTTCCCTTCCTGATTTTGCAGGCTGAAGTTTTGGCTTGGCAGACATTGTACCCTCAGTGCCTCCTCATAAGGACTCACTGCATTACTTTGTAGTTTCTAGGCAGACCCAGTCTGATGGCTTCTTGTGCTGCCTCCCAAGGCAATAGAAGTGTTTAGCATGACAGTGCTGCCTCAGAGTCCAGATTCTAGAAATTCCTTCTGGGACTCATCTGTGTCTCTCTCGTTTTCAAAGACACATAAAGCTCAAAAGACAATAATTAATATTCACCACACACTGTCTGAGTGCATTATTGGGATACTGGTGAGATTAACTTCAGTATCTAAGGTTAAGCATCTTGTCTAAGTTAGTCAGACTTAATCATATTTCCTATGCTCACTTTAGAATAGGTTTGCCTGGTGGGCAAGTAATATCACAAAAAATATGTCTTGGTTGCTTAGAGACCACACACAGAATTTACTTATAAGTGTAACTTTTAAATAGCTAAAGTTTATTTTAGGTGACTGAGTTTTTTTCAAGTTCTCCAAAGAAATTAAGACAACAGTGAGACTGAAAAACCATTGAGACTGCTTTTATTTGCAAAAGAATCTGTTTCCAGAAAGTTGGGAAAAGTGACATTGCCTCTTTGCAAGCTCAATATTTTTATGAGAACTCCTGAGAACTCTTAAAGAACTGTTCTCTTCAAGAACATAAGATACATAGAGGCAATCATCTGCAAAGCAAAACCGAAAAAACGTAAAGGTAGTCTCTTGTTTATGAGTTATGAGAAACTCTAGTAGAGGGAGAAAGGTATTTAGGACTTTTCCGCATTTATTAATGTACTAAAATGTTGGTTTCAAAGCTGTGACCCTGTCAGTCAAGGAGGATGACACTGGCCTGTCATGGCAGCCCAAATTGTCTCTTCTGACTTGGTGTTTCAAGTTGAGGCTACAACACACACAGAAGGACATTGATGAGGCTTCAAAAACTGCAGATTAGATAGATAAAAGGTAAACAAAATAGGCAGAGACAATGAAAACTGGATCAAATTTGTACTTTACATCAGCAGGGTGATCAAGGGGGGCATTATGCCAAATATTCTGCTCTGAGTTGTGAAGCTGAAACTCACAGACTTAGGGAATGCCCTAGAGAATTTACAAATTTTCTTCACCAGTCACGTGAATATTAATATTCACAATTTTTGCTTGGGGCAATACAACACAGAAAGTTTGTGATGTGAAAAGCTCTCCTTATCTCAGGAGCATGAAAAACAGGAAAGACCCACAGATTTCAAAGGGCGATTTTTTAAAAAAAGGAAAATATGTGTTCAGAATTATTTGTACAAACAATGTTTACTCATCTGTTTGCTCAGCTCTACCCACATAGAACATCCTCTGCTGAATGCTAAGAAATGTAACAACTGCTAAGTGCAAGTAGAGGCTTCTTTTAATAAAGGTGCCTGACCACTTTATTGCAAATTATTGATGATGGAAGGTTAGTATAATATTGAAATTCTGAATGTAAAGCTCCCAGAAAATACTTTACCTAGCCATATAGCCACATGTTTAGTTTGGGTTTTTTTAGTGTTTGTTTGTTTTGTGGTTTTCTTTTTCTCTTATATATGACTCTCAGGGTTTTTCCATTGCAAAAACTGCTCTTTTTACTGCTCTAATCACACCCACTTTCAGTATGAATGGCCTCTTTTGGTGTTTCAAATGGACTTACTGTAAAAAAATGTACATGAAGATCTGTGATTGAGTTTCATAAATTCAGATTATCATACAAGAGCAAAGATATAAATTGTGAGTAAATTTATTTTTCTATGCTTTAAAGACTGACTTTGAGGATACCTTACAAGATCTAAAGTGAAGTCTGGCATACAGTGTTACACACAAGTATGCAAAATTGTGCTTTGCAGTAATTTGGAACAGTCTTTTCCTAAAATCAGGGTATAAAGTTGTGATATAGTACATGAAAGCACAGAAAATTCTTTTGAGATGTATGAAAGTTGTTGGTTTTGTACAGGATCAATGAAAATTATACATATATAATTAATTGCAGGGGTAAATATGGAACCTATTTGATAATACTGACCTTGAGATTCATCAAGAGCAGCAGAAAGATGTTTCTTGGGTGGCTTGCTATGAAGAATTTCTTTTAACTAATGCTCAAAGTAAAGATAAGCTCATAGTTCTCATGACTTTGACTGGAAAAGTATCATAAATATCTCCATTGCCATGGGAATCAGCTGTTTATCCAGCTCTGTTCTGGGCTACTTTACAGAGGAAGAGAAGAAATTAAGGCCTAATATTGAAAACTTACTGGTTCATGTCTTTGGCTGTTTGAAAAAAAACAAAAATAATTCTTTTGCTTCATATATAGCAGAAGCAAAGGCTAAAAGAATTTTTAAAAGGATTGAAAAAAACCCAAAGTAGCGGCAAAATATCTCATCAGCAAATCAATTTATTATCTAAAGTATAGGTGTTCAGGGTAATTGTTTTAGCCAACAGTTGCCTCTTCCCTGCAGAGAGAGAGCATAATTTTTATGAGTATGGTAACTGTAGTGGGAGAAGAAGAAGAAGAAGAAAGAAGAAGAAGAAGAAGAAGAAGAAGAAGAAGAAAGAAGAAGAAGAAGAAGAAGAAGAAGAAGAAGAAGAAGAAGAAGAAGAAGAAGAAGAAGAAGAAGAAGAAGAAGAAGAAGAAGAAGATTTTTGGACATGTATCCCTAAGATGCTTTGATTCTCCAAAATACTGTAATTTTAAAAGGACAAGCACATTCATCTTGCTGCTCATGGAATTAATAAATAAATTAATTAGTAACTGTTTACCATATGTGCCACTGTCACAGAATCACAGAATATGCTGAGCTGGAAAGGATCCACAAGGATCATTGAGTTCAACTCCTGGCCCTGCACAGGACCATCCTGTCAATACTGACTCTTTGGGAACATTAACATCTTCTATATTTGAGAAAAATAAACAGAGTTTTTCACCTGAACAAATTTTTAATAGGAGTTACTAAAAGTCTTTTGCCTTTATTTTTCAGTGGGCTAGATAATTTATTTTATTTTCAGCTTCAGCCAGCATGGTTTATCCTATACTACATTTTGGATTATCTCTTTGTCCCCTTTCTCTCTTTGTCATTTGAAGGAGTTTGTAACATTCTAATCATGAATTTGCTGACAACTGCCATATCCCATCCCAGCTGCACTGGGACTGGCTTCAAACAGTTCTGATTGAATTTGTCTCTGTAGACTCACATGACATCTGTAAACCTTTCAATAAATAGTCTACCCCTTCTTTATTCCTCACAAGCATACCTTCCATTTACTCCTCTTCAAGGTTTTTCTTTTACTTTTTATTTCAAGTGTAAAACTCACATCCTTCTTCAAGAAACCTTCCATGAATTTAGTGTGAATTGGTGCTTTTTTTGTGGTAAAAGAAAAATAGGAAATATCTGTTGATATCTGTGTGAGGAAAAACAAAAGGAGATTGCTGACTCTGGAATTTTCTCAGCTGAATACTGTGCACTGGTTTAGAGTGAAGAGCTGGTGAGTTTAAGGAAATTGTGCTGGGCAATGGTTTCTTTTGATAACATCTGTGCTCTCCAGCAGAGAAAGACAGGGAGTCACAGAATCTAATTTTGGGAATCCACAGCAGGAGGATGGTTGCAATAACATCTGCGTGCAGCCACACAGAGGAGAATTATGCACTTCCAGAGTTCAGTTTAGGGTAGAAGACCACTTATGCTACCTGAATGGCCTCTGGAAGAGCTCCTGGCTCTCTGCTGACCACAGAGGGAGGTGCCTTTGGCACAAAGTTTGCATGGCAAAAGACAGGCAGTGTGGATGTTCCTTGAGAGAACATGTGGGCTGCTTTCTAAAACTATGTGTCCTGGCTATTTGTGTGTCCTGTGGATACCACAGCTTTTGTAGTCACTGACTCTCATTTTCATACTGAGGTTGTTTTGTCTGGGTAAACTCGTTTAGGATCCTACTTCTGAAATAATGTTAGGATCTGATTATTAAAAGACGCTTCTGCCTGAATTAAGGCACAAAGGAGACCATATGCCAAAGTCAATAGCAAGAATTTTATATAACAGTAAGTGTGTGAGAGAGAGGGAAATAAGAAGAGAGAGGGGGAAGAAAGAGAAACACAAGTGAGAGAAGAAGAAAGAGATTATAATCACCACCACATGGGTGCCTGCAGCGTCCCACTGTCCCTTCTTCTGAGCTCAATGTGGGGGTCTCTGGAGTGTCCTTCTGGAGGTACAGTCCAAGTCCCAGGTATCCAGAGACAGCACGTGTCATTCCCACAGCTTGGGATGCATGTCCAGAAGCAGCTGCTTCCTCTTCTACAGGTTCCCATGGTGGGAATTTTTGTCTGGATAAATTATCCAGATCTGCTTCTCCCTGTTTCTGCTGTCTGCATTCCCACAGTCTGCACATTGGAAACTTGTCCAGTGTGCTGATTCCAAAGCTGTCACCTCCATGTAGGTCTGAAATGAAGCCACTCCTGTTTTCCGTCTGTGCCTGTTGTGGTGGTGTCTTACAGGGACAGTTTTTGAGACATTTTAGCTGCATTCCTTGAGTCCTGGGGCAGCTCTGTCAGGTTCAGTGGAGATGTGCTAATTCATGTGAAGTACAGCTCTAGCCCATGGAGCACTGAGATTACTTTCAGCTTTTCTGTGGGTACTCTGAATGTTCAGATATCTTTTTCTCAATCATTTGTAATGTTAGAACATGGCTTAATCTGCTATGGGCTTGAAGGCACCTACATTTGTGATGGCTACTTGATATCAGCCATTTCTCAAAGTCTCTCTAAGTCTCTCTGCCACAGGCAGCACCTTCACTTGTTCTTTTTAGAGATCCTCACTGCCTGTGTGACATTGCTGTTCATGCTGTTAAACAACTGAGTTTTCCCTAAATCCTCAAACCTTGAAAAACCTCATCTTACTGATGTCTTTAAAAAGCTGGAGAAAAAAAAAAAGGGAAGAAAATTTTATTGAGGATACTTATTTATAAATTTTTAAGGTTATCTCTGTGACCTTGTTTAGAACCATCAGACATTATAGGAAAACAATACATAAGATTTTAAAAGTTGTCTAGGACCATTAAAACATTCAATACTCCTTAAAATTAATGGTATTTATTCCTCTATTACAGTAATTTCTGAAGATCACAACTATATCTACTTTTAAGGTTCATTACCCAGAACTGCTTTGTGTTGTGGTCTGAATAAACTTTTCTTCCCTGTTCCTGTCCCCAGTTACAGCCATAAATAATAGATGGATTGCTTTACTGCATACATTATTTGTGTATCAATTGACAGGTTCCCAGATTCACAAATTACGTTTGCATAACTTGTGACATCTGATTTATTCACACTCCTTTCAGAAATACCAGGCATATTTTTCTGTTCAGCAGAGGACCAGAGCCTGCTGAAGAATTTGTATGCTGCATATTTGCATATCTACTGATCCCTTTGCATCCTACTTTAGCTATAATAAGAGATATTTTATATTATCTTATTTCATCTCTTTTTTTGTGTGTGTGTTTGCCTCCCTCTACCTGTTTTTCTCTTCATATTAACACAGTGGTTGATTTAAATTTTAAAAGCAAGTTTTCTTTTGAAACTCTCTATGGGAACGGAAGAATTCTTTTTGTAGTTCTGAGTTTCATTTTCTTTGTAGGCAGATAAATGGCAAATGTGAAGAAACTGGAAAAAAGGAGAAAGCAATGACTTTGATTTGTTTTGCAGTTTCTAAATCCCCCCAAAAGGTTTTGATCTTTCTGTTCTGGTGAAAGGGTTTGGTGCCTTTCAGTAAACACATTGGTACTTTATGGGAAGGCATAACTCCACACAGCATTCTGACTAGCATTCTGAGTGCTCTGGGGTGCTTTGCAAAAATACCACAGCATAATCAACAACTGCAATGTTTCCTCTTTGTAGGAACTTATGCTTTCTAGCATTTGGGCTACCATCTTAAAACCTACCCACTTATGGTCAAATCATGCAATTTATACAAAAGCAAAGGCCACTGAATCTGATTCTTGGAATTCCCATCAGTGATTCGGTCTGCTGGGGGCAATGGGTGACAGGCAGTCTTAGCTTGTTACTGCACTGCCTTCCCACTCCTCCACTCTTCCATCTCCCGTCCATCCTCACACATTGTCTCAGTCTGCAAGCTCTTGGGCACACCAAGAGTCCTTTCATGTTAGGGGAAAGCATGAAATACAATGGGGTTAGAGTTTGTGGTACCTGATATCTCAGCAAAAACAACAAAGAAAATGTCCCTGGTGAAAAGACAGATCATCGATTTTGTTATTATATCCAGGGATAATTCTGGCCCTGTGTTTTCCTAGAACTTTGAGTACTTTTCCCTGTTTACCTTTCTTGCCTAGTTTTACCATTTATGGTCAATTAATAGCTTCTAATGTGTTCTTTTAGTAAAATTTAATCTCACAGTATAGTTCTAAGTGCCTAAAGCTAATATTTTTTAAAAGAATCACAAATTGAAATGCTTAAACATTAACTTGGCTTTCCTCTATGTTCAAGTGGTTTTATGAGAGCTGTCAAACAGATCTGAATTCAAGCAAAAAACAGACTGTTTACAAACACTTTGCATTTTAGGAAGTTTAACTAAATATGCTACCTCATCTCCCGTGCTTCCCTCTAGACTGGTAAAAGTTCTCAAATTAAATGTGTCCATGAAAATCAAAAACTCTGATGTTAATCAGATTAAATCAGATATGAATATCAAACACTTCTGTTTAGACTGCTGAACTTTGAATTAGACTTAACAGCTACATGTTGCTGGCATGAATGATCAAACACTTTTTTTTCTGGAGTGTGTTGGCCTGTGAAATCTGTGTACCTCTGGTTTCCATAATGAACTTCACACACCCTGCTAGCAGTTTGTTGCATATAAAACCTGCAAACCCTGGAACTCTGGACTACAATATATGTTTCAAATTTCTTTTTTATCCTGAAAAGACTCTTCTGGTCTCACTGGTAACACAGTCTGTAGTATTTGTTCCTTTGGAGCTGCTCTGTTTATTATTACCTTCTCTCCTGTGTTGACAAGTATGATACAGAAGGGGTATAACAAGAATTGTATATATCATATTCCTGTTGAGCATTAGCATTTCACAATTGTGAAGTAGTGGAGATGTAGAAGCAGACCATTTCCACAGGCTCATAGACTAACTTAGGGTTAATGAGACCCAAGAGGTTTCTAGCCCAGCCTCCTGTCCAAGGCAAGGTCAGCTATGAGGTCAGAGCAGGTTGCTGAGGCAGGGCCTTATCCAGTGTGGTCTTGCAGACTTCCAATAAAGAGACACAACATCTTGAGCAACATTCTCAGCTGCTGGACTGTCTTCATGAGGAAAAACTTCTCATATTTGTTCTGAACCTCTCATTTCAAATTATGCTCATAGTCACTCTTATTTCTAGAACATACAATTGGCTCTGTGGAGAGTCTGGATCCATCTTCCTTATGACCTCTGTGTAGATACTGAGGGCCTCCCTCAGGACACCCCCAAACCCTTCATTTCTCTAGGCTGAGTTGTTTGGAGAAGTGATTGTGAGCTTCCCCACACCCCTGAGGTGATCAGTAATACACTCCCTGCAAGGCATCACCCTCACTGGCCCCTCCTCTGATCTGACCCACAGGTTAATACTCAGCTTGTGCCCTACAAGAGCTCCATAAGCCCAAGCTGCTCCTTTACACAGAGAGAAATCCCTGTCCCATCCCTTCTTCCTCATCCTGCCCTTTCTGAAGACCTTGCATCCATCCATCCTAGCACTGCAGCCAGGTAAGCTGTTCCATCTCATCCCAGATGTTCCTCTCCTTGCTGCACCATGGGAGATGTGCTCCTGTCTGCTCCTTGTATGCTCCCCTGCCTTGTCATCCCACACTGCAGCTCGAGGCTGCCTCATCAGTGACCATCTGTAGACAGAAGGTATAAACACCTTGTGATCAGTATTGTCAATGCTTTTAATAATTGTGCTCTGGGAATACAGTCCAAGAGCTGCTTTTTGGAGTAAGCAATGTATGGAACAAAGCCTATTTTTACTTGTGATTGTTATTTGGTTTCCAGATTTTAGAGGCCATTGTGCTAATCCCATGAGATGGATAATTCTTAAAAGGTGAAAATATTTCCATTTGTAAATGTCAGTACAGTCGTGTGCCTAGAAAGACAATTCTTTAAGGTCTGTTTTTCACACTGAATATGGTGTATTGATGTAATTAAAACCCAAACAGTGTTTTCCTTAGTAAGCAATAGGGTTTTGGAATGTATATTGGTCGAGAAGGTCATTAAATCTAATGTCTTCTAATGTTCCATGGTGCTATGCATCACAGGGCACACCATCAAACAGTTACAGCTGAAACAGACACTCTCTCACTTCTGGAATCACACGGAAAGGATGGTGAAGTTTTGTAATCCCTGTTACCTATCTTTTATCTCCAGTAAATGGAAATGTTTGGTTTTGCCAAGATATTAAAAGTCTGGATTTTAAAATTCATTGCTTATAATCTTATACTTTATATAAAAGTACTGTATATAAAAGTACTGTCATAGTTTAGTCCAAGCTGTCTACTAAGCACCACACAGCTGCTCACTCACACAAAAGTTTCCCCATCCCAGTGGAATGGGGAGGAGATTAAAAGGTAAAACTTGTAGTTTGAGATCAAAACAGTTTAAAAATTGAAAAAAAGTTTAAAAACTAGTTTTAGTAGCATTATTAACTTTAGTAGTAACAACGATAATATTAAAAAAACAAACAAACAAACAAAAAACCAAGAAAAACCAAGGAATTCACAATACAATTGCTCACCTGTTGCTGACTGATACCAGCCCCTGTCTCTGAACCCTGATCAGCCCCCTCATGTAGAAGCAGAAAGATTATACTGAACAGACAGTTATCAAACTATACCCTCAATAGTCTTAAGGTGTTTCAGTGCAAACCAGAGTCATTAATTAGAAACTACATAGCACTCATCCAAATTTTATTGACATTTATCTAAGCTTGCATTTTACTGGAACTGAGGAAATGAGGGGTGTGACATCATCTCCAAAAAACAGCAAAATGTCAGCTTTTAATTTGGTTGCAGCTTTCAGAGAAGGAAAACTTTTAAAAGCTTAGATCTACATTGGTTACCTGCAGCTTTGCAAATTCAACCTCTATGGAGACAGTACATATTATACATAGTCTAACAGTACATATTATGTAAGTATTACGAGGAGCAGGTGGGGGATGTGGGGTTGTTTAGGAGAACAAGAGGCTGAGGAGAACCTTATTGCTCTCTACAGCTGCCTGCAAGGAGGCTGCACTCAGCTGGGAGTTGGGTTTTTCCTTCCCAGTAACAAATGACAGGATGAGAGGAAATGGTCTCAAGTTGCGTCAAGGGAGGTTTAGATGGATACTGGGAAAAAATTCTTCACTGAAAGGATGCTCAGGCATTGGAATTGGAATAGGCTGCCCAGGAAAGCAGTGAAATCACTGTAACTAACCCTGTTTCTACTGATACCTTCACTGGTGATTCTTTAAGTGACCTTAAAACAGCTACTTGTGACACCTGGGTGTGTTTAAAATCCATCTGGGTGTGGCACCTAAGGACATGTTTTAGTGGTAAACATGGTGGTGTACATGACCTCTGTAAAACACATTTTCAAGTAATATTATATGCATCTTAATGGCTTTTGCCTATTTTTTTAATGAGTTCAGTTTTCCACTTTAGTTTAAGCAGAAATATCTCTATGTACAGGTCATAAGTGTGGAAAAGATACTGGAATATGAAGTAGGATAAGTTGTAAAGCATTGTTGGCTAGAATTCATTTTAAGTACAGCTGTGAGGATGGGTTTGTGGATGTGCTGTACAGTGGCAGGACTAGCCTGGGGAGCATTTTGACTTTGGTACATGACACTGAAGCACAACTCCTGCTTTGCTGTTTCATTGATTTACACTTAATGCTGGAAATAATTTGTTTTTGATTGGGACCATAATTCCTACTCAAATATTTGGTTTCTATGAACTACTACATCTCCTCCATGGGACTAGTAACCCCTCATTAAGAGATGATAATATATTTTTTACTTTTTTACTGTCTCTTTTCATTAGGATATAATAATGGATTTTTCTGCTGGTTTGTTGTTTTGTTGAGTTTGGTTGTTTTTCTTTGGAAAGTGGAAGAAATTAGTTCAATGTGGGGGAAAGAATACAAAACTGAATTTCTCATTTCATGTAGCTTTTAAATCCTGATGGAAGTGAAATCAGAGAGGATATCACATCAACCAGTGAAGGGAGCAGCTGATGGTAAATAAAGGTCAGAAACCCCTGACCCCCTCTGAGACTAGGTTAAGTCACTTGAATCTACATCTGTCCCTCACCTTTAGTTGTCTAGATGCTAGCACACAATTTTTCAGTTACTGCACTTGGCAACCTTTCCCCGAAAATCTGCTCTGCTCTGAGGAAGACATAAAATTGATTGGCAACATTGTCAAACTTTTGTTCTGGCAAATAGTTTCTTTAGAAGTTGTGATGCTCCCTGAGCAGCACTTGGGTCAGAATGGGCAGGAAGCATTAGAAGGATGTTGAGCTACACCTGGCACAGGCAGTCCAGGCAGGAACAGGAGGAGAAGGAGTAGCTTTTTGAAGCCACTTGTGATGATGGAGTAAGAACACAAACAAGCAGGGCTTGGTAGAGTCAGATTTTGACAGAAGTTCATGAGTCAAAGTGAAATTATTTTTTGTGGCTTCAGCCTCTTTGATCAACAGATTGCAGTAAACTCCTTATTGTTGCACAGTCTTCTTATTCTCAGTTGCACTTTGGGTATTTGCAAAGTAGTTTCACTGATTTGAATTTGCACAACATCAGTGTGCAGCCCCGTGGTGTTAGAACACAATGTTTCCCCCACCTTGTTAATATATGTAAATTATTTTTCAGTCTATAATTGTAATGTCTATCAAAAGAGGTTTGTGGACATCCAAAGATTTTTACTCTTCTCAGAACACCATCCATATTTTTTTATTTCTATATCTCTTTAGCCCAGAAATTGTACCCAGCAATCATCAGTTCTTGTATATTTTGGTTGGTAAGTGGATTTTACATTGATGAGGTAGATGTAAATGGAAATGTTCTGGATGTTCTGGAAAGAGATCAAGGTCTTATGAAGAGTTAGTAGTGGCCACTAAATTTCATAAATTTATACTTTAGGAATTAAAATAGAGCAAGTAAGATTTTCTTAAGTATGTCAATTCAGTAAGCCATACATTGAATTCAATCTTTTAAGTAGCTTTGTGCTAGTTTGCAGTTCTTTTACAAAAATCAGAAACATTTTATTGCTTTTCAAGCAGTAGTGAAGTTACAGTCACAGTGAGATACAAATTGATTTTCTTTTTTTATATATAGTGCTGCTTTTATCTGTTTTTCAGAAACATTGCCAGAGACTAGTAGAAATTTTCAGATAACATTAAAGAAAAATACTTAATTAAAGACACACCATAAACATCAATGTAAATAAGCATTTGTAAAATACAGCTTTCTCACTGGCTGTCTAAGGTATTAAAGAGGATTACCTTACCACAAGAATACAGTTCAGGGATGAGAATGACCTTTTGTTAATATAACTGCTTGAAATACTCCTATATGAAGACATCTAATTGCTAGTGGGTTATTTTTATGGAAACATTCTAAGCTGAAAATATTTCTAAGTGTATGTTAATCCTAAACTTTGATTCTTTTTGTTTTATATTGAAAAATGATAAATGATAAATTCAGGTGTTCCTCTTATATTTGCTTGACAAAAATATTTTAATTAAAAGGTGTTTAAAAAACTTATTTAAGTTTCTTATAACCTAACATGGGTTTATCTTGGTTAACTGTTTAGTTCATGATCTTTCACCGTGTTCTGTGAAACTTTTTACACAGCTGAAATAAATCTCTGCTGAGCTATTTACAGTGTAAAGGCTAAAAGAAACAATTTCCTTTAGATGCACAGTGATCTCTCCAAATTTGTTTTACTTGAACCATATATGTGAATCCTCTGTGGATTAATGGAAGAACAGACTTTTTATCACAGATTAGTGGCTGTTCTCCTTAATATTTTGTAACAAGAGGAGCTTATATAAAAAAAATTTGTGGTTTAGTTACAACGTTCTTTGAATATCCTAGAATTGTTGTTACATTTATGATGCTCTAAAAGAGAAATTTTGAGTGGCATTAAGTCATTTTACCATGAAATCAGTCAGCCCAGTTTAGTGTTAGATTTTAGACAGGTCTATTATGCTCAGTTTTGTATAAGAATTTGTGTGTAAATTTTTAATATTTTCCTAGATGTTGCTGGCAGAAAACATGTAAAAGAGGCATAAAACAAAACTTCCTTCTGTTCTCAGAAGGGGATATTCTTACTGATTCTGGAAATGTTGTTTAGGCAGCTACTGAAAAGCACATATTCCTTTTTTGAATGCTAATATGATCTTGCAAGAAAAATGTTCCAGTTTATAACTTCCTGATATAAAATTTATTATGTACTCTGGAATCACACTGAGCAACTGCTTGAATGGGCTGGGCAAAGATGAAGGACTTGGAAGAACCAGTAGAAGCAAGAGAGGTTTTCTATCACCCAGACACTGGACATGGTTCTTAGGAAACATAAGCTTCTGTTGAATGATGAAAGGAAAGTACAGAAGCTCTTGGAGAAGGAAAAATTTTGGGAGAGATATTTTTAAGGTGCAGGAAAAAAAAATCAGCAATGACCTTGAGTTTATTAAAATTCTGTGACTATAGAGCATGGTTGTGTGTCCCTGCCTCACACACAATAAAAAAGACTTCTTTTACTTGCCAGAAGATATTTTGCACAGCTGTTACAAACACATATGGAGGCCCTATTACACCAGTAAGAAGTCACCTTAGGTGTAGGGAGAGAGCTGGAGAGCTGAAGGGCTCTCAGAAGGTTACCTGATGCTTGATCTGGATCTTAATTCTGTCTCAATACCATATCAATGATGCTGTTTCTGAAAGAGGCACTTCTGGAGATCACAGAGGTATTGAAGAATGGCATAAACTATCTTCTCCAGTGTTTCACCATAAATTGCCTGTTGAAGTAAAATTCTGCAGACCTCTGGAAGCAGTGACACAGGTTCATATGAAACACTTGGAGATTGGTCTGAGCTAAAATGTATGGCATGAAATTTGATTGTCAAACACTTGTCCTTATGCCAGATGGATTACAGAAGATATGACAGAGTTTCAGGATAGGAAAAACCATTTGCACCACACCATCTGGATTTGATTTACAAATCACACTCAGCATTTCAATGTCTTTGATCTCATTGAACTTTATATATGATACACTTTGGTGAAATACTATTTACTAATCCTGTCAAAGTGACATCAGCAGGAGATGGATTATTCATATAAGTGAATTTTCTTGTGAATTTGCATGCAGCTCATAAGAAGATCAGGATTCTATCACACCAATTTAAAATAGCACTGAGCCTTTTAGAACAAGGGAATCCATCTTGTAATTTATTACTTCAAAATGACATTAAAAGACATGTAGATGAACTTTTCCTTTTGAGGCTAGACACATGCTAACAAAGGGCTGCAAGTATCTGCTGCTATGGTGCCACACAATTTATCTCAACAGTGGTAGTGTAAGAATAAAATTAGTTTTGAAAACCCATTTCTCTCTCTCCAGAGAGAGATTTGGTCTTTTCCCAAAAACTGATTTTTTTTGTTAAGATTAGAGTGTGATATTAGATCCACCACCAAAACACAACTATTTCCTTCAAACTATAACTGGAGTGTATAAACTCCAAAAGAGTAATTCTTCTGTGGATGACAGAGGCCTTTTAAAGAAAATTCTGGGTTTGCTTTGGCTTTTTAAATTTTTTTTCTCCATTTTAGATGTAATTATAATATGTTTCAGAGTTGGGTCTGTTACTGGCTTTTAGCTGTATAATTTAGAATGATATTTTTTAAAACGAGTGCAAAGACTCGTATTTTGCAAGTCTTGCTCCTATTTCTATCTGGAGAAGTCTATCCAGAAGAAATGAGCTGTGGCTGAAGTGAAGATAACTACTGGAACACCTCTGAGCCAGGCTTGAGATAACAAAGAGATGGGGTAATGGCTCCCAGTTCAGAAAAAGGTGGGCTTTCACAGCACTCAGCAGGGGCTGAAAACAGGAAGGGCTGCATTTTGAAGACTCTATTTGACTCTATGGGACTCCAAGACTCCTGCTGAGTTTTGAACTGTATTACTGTCTCCCTGAGCTGTTACAGCTCCTGCTGAATTCGGAATTTTTGTGTGGGAGCCATTCACTCTAAAGAGGAAAGATACTGAAACTGCCATCTTCCTGCAGGGAGGGATTCTGAGTAGAGAATTCACTTCTGAAGAAGTTAAGGCATAAATGCCAATCTTTTAAAAGTGGGGGAATCTTTTAAGATGTGGAGAATAGCAGATGTGGGGGGCAAGGAATACTGTGTCTTCTCAGACCTCTCCATTTGGAACACAGGCTGAAAACACATTTAACTTAAATCCTGTGTAGAACTGAATGTAGTCTTGATGTTAATACCCAAAATGTGAGTGGTTTTATCGTGTCACTATCAGTTACCAGCAGTGGTAATACAGAGACTAAGTCACCTCTTCATAGTCTTTCAGTCCTGCAGTAAGCCTGTGCCTGGAAAAAGTAGATATATACAATTTATTAAAAAAAAAAAGAAAAATAAGACAAAGAAAGAAGCCCTCTTCAATTGATCTTTGATTCATTTAAAAGACTTTCTGAAATGTTCTGACTGTGATAATCTTGATATGGAATGAAAGTGCCTAAATATATGTTTTGTACCTGTCTAGTTAAAAAATAGTTTAAGGTTAAACCATTTGAACACAGATGAAGTCAGACTCAATTTAAAAGGTTGGATGACTCAATAGTTGTCCCTGCCAATGGTTTTCTCCAATTTGTCACAACCAAATGAGATAAGGGAGGAGACAGACATGCCAGAGGAGAAGATCTGGCTGGTCACTCGTGTGTATTTTTTGAATTAAAGCACAGCTTTCCAGTACTGCAGCTCATTTAACTCAGAATAGTATATTTATCCTGGCAGTTGCTAATGTGATTTCCTCTGAGACCAAATAATCCTTGCTCATCTGACATACTCTTGTTTTCAGGCATTCTGCCTTTTGCTCAGAATCTCCTCTTATTACTCTGCCAGCAGAGTGGTGGAATTTAAATTGGCAAAGGTGATTGTAGAAAAGATGGTTACACTTCCCAGCCACAGCACATCCTCAGTGCCTCTCCTTCACTTGGTGAACGGAGACCCACGTACTTTTGACATAGCATTGTAACATTTCCTGAAGAAAAGGACAGAGTTCTTGTCTTTCTGCACCAACACTTAAAAATGCTGGATTGGGACCATTATTTTATTTCTTTTTTTTTATTTAATTAGAAGGAAAGTAAATATTTGTTACACACATCCTCAGAGAATTTAGAGTCAAAGGGCCAAAATCAGACTCCAGCAGCATCAGTGGGAGAACTAATGGCCGTGCCACGTAAATGAGTAAGAATGGAGCTGTCAGAATCTGTAGGAGATAGTATGAGTTCTGCCATAGACTCCAGTAGAGCTTTGTGTAGTTTGGTGTGATCTCTGCATCTTTACAGATCCAGTCACAATCCAGGAGGGATTCAGAAGAAACTGGCACCAAAGAACTTATTACTTAGTCTCAGTGCAAAGCTGCACATTTTTTTTTTTTTCGCAAGAGGAAAATCTACTTCTTTCTGGACAGATCTCACCTATTAACATTCTGCCTATCATTTGCTGATTCTTTAGGCACTACTTTGTTGTAAAAATTTCATCTGAAAGGTCCTGCCTGAAGTAAGCCAGACATCTTAACAGAAATATGGAAGTTTAGGATATGAAGTTTTTCCAGAGGTTTTTGGACCCAAGAACTCAATAGCGAATGTCTTAGGTCTTATGCTTTACAAGTTAGGAGTATAGATTCTGTGATGAGAAAGAGATGAGGTTTCTTGCTTATAACTGTTCTAGTCATCACTGAAGATGGAAATCTAAATGAACTCAGTAAAGCAAAAGAGTGCTAATGTGTCGACATGTCATCAAGGTGAGAAATTTCTAAGATAAAGAGGCAGCATCAGCTAAACATTTTGCCTTCAAAATTGACTTTCTTGACCTTTCCTTCATTTGCTGGCTTATATGAGCTTTGAAAAACTCCTACTGGTGACTTTATCCTTCTTCTGAAGTTTTAGTTGAACATGTTTTTGTTGCATTATGCCTGGAAAGACTCTGAAACTGAAGGCATTTACCAGCCACACTGTTCCAAATACTTCTTGGATTATCAGATGAACACTTGAATCGACCTACCTTAAAATATAAACACATGTCTTTTCACATCTATTTTACTACTGAGCTGAAAAATATATATTTACATAAGTATAAAGAGAAAGAAAAAGTGAACCTTAGTAGTATGCTGGTTTTTATTTTTATACTGTCATTAGAAAATTGAAAAGGAATAAAGAGAGTCCCAGGGGTAGGGCAAGGATTTACAGAATATTTCAGGCTTAGTGCAAGAGGGTCAAAACCCTTCTGGTTGGTATACATTAACAGCTATTACTCTCTGATCATAATAATGCAATTTATATGCAATCCAATTTCTAATATTATTCAATTTCTGACTGGCCAAGTTTCTTAAAAAAAAAAAAAGGCGGTGTCATTTACATTATGAGACAGACTTTTATTCTCAGAAAAATGATCCAACAACCATTGAAAAATTCTGATTTTTCCCACACAGATGACCTTTGGAAATCAAGTAGAAAGCAAGTTATCCTAGAGGGTTTATACAATATCCTAGAGGTTTTTTTTCTCTACTCTTCTGTGAACAGAAAATAGCTTTTCTGTACGGGTCTATTTAATTTGTGCTAAATAATGCTTTCTTTAAAATGTTTAAAAATATGATAGGAAATCCATTCACATACAGAAATTTTAAAAGCCTCTTTATATTTCCTGAGGGACCCTTCACTGTTCAGTTCAGCCTCTAGCTTCATAATCATTGCATTTCCTATCTACTGATTTCTTCTTTCACGTACTTCTAAAATTTAGTATTTCAAAAATATTTTTGTCTTATTAGCCTTGGAAAAAACGTAACTTGTTTTCCCTGGTAAAATACGTAGCATTTAGTACTTTAAAAACTAACTTCTATTTGAATTTTTTAGAAAGTTATGTTATACTCTAGGTATTAAAAAAAAAAATGGAAGATGAAAATAAAGTAGTAAAAGATGCTACCATGTGAGTGTATGTTTATTCTATAAAGAATGGACAGACTTTATACTAATACTTGTCTATTTGCAAATATTAAATTGGTATGGGGGAAGGGAAAAATGAAGTTATTGTTGAATTGCTTCAAAAAAAATACACAGTTTATTTTCTATTGGTTAGATAGTCTCCCTCTGGCATAAGCAATAGCATCATGAAAAAAGTTCATCTTTAATTTTCTTGAGATGTTTTTACCATGTTGACAGGCAAAAGGCTTAACTGAAACCTAATAATTCTTTTTTTTAATTAATAGGCTTTTACAGATGGTAAAAATGAAACAAGCAGCATTCAAGGTCTCGTATCTTGCAAAAAGAAATCTCTAAATTGGAGAGATGGATAAGATTGTTCAGTGGACGAGGAAAAGGCTGGATTGATATAGCTGGAAATTTGTGATCAATGGTTTTGTGTCCAGGTGGAGGCCAGTGGCGAGAGGTGTCTCTCTGTGCTCTCTCCTGTGACCTTTATGTGTTCCCTGGATGTTTATTATCTCATCAATGACATGAATAGGGAGATTAAGTGCACCCTCAGCAAGTTTGCCAGTGACACCAAGCTGAGTGATGCTCACAGAAGAGACACCATCCAGGGGGGCCTGGATAAGTGTGAAAAGTGGGCCCAGAAGAACTTCATGTGGTTCAACAAGTCCAGGTGCAAGGTGGTGCACCTGGGCTGGGGCAAACTGGGATAAGAACTCATTGAGATCAGCCTTGCAGAGGATGATTTGGAGGTTCTGGTGGATGAAAAGCTGGGCATGACCTGGCAACAAAGACTTGGAGCCCAGAAAGCAACCACATAAAATAGAAATGTGACCGGCAAGACAAGGGAGGTGATTCTGCCCCTCTACTCTGCCCTCATGAGACCCTGCTTGGAGTGCTGTGTTCAGCTCTGGGGATCCCAGCCCAAAAGTAGATATAGACCTGTTAGATCAGGTCCAGTGGAAGAACACAAAGGTGATCAGAGGTCTGGAGCACCTCTCCTAAAATGACATGCTAAGGGAGCTAGGGTTGGTCAGCCTGGAGCAGAGAAGGCTCCAGGAGACCCTGGAGCACCTTCCAGTTCCTAAAAGTGGGCCTGCAAGAAACCTAGAGAGGAACTTTATACGAGGGCATTTAGTGATAGAACAAGAGAGGAATGGCTTCAAACTGACAAAGGGCAGCTTTAGGTCAGATATTAGGAAGAAATTCTTTACTGTGAGGGTAGTGAGGCACTGGAACAGGTTGCCCAGAGAAGCTATGAATGCCCCATCCCTGGAAGTGTTTAAGGCTAGGTTGGATGGAATTCTAAGCAACCTGGTCCAGTGGGAGGTATCCCTGCACATGGCAGGGAGATTGAAATGATATGATTTTAAGATCCCTTTAACCCAAACTGTTCTGTGATCTATGATCTATGATCTATGATCTATGCTACCAAAATTTCAGGCAAGAATTGAAAAACAAAGATGTTAATAAGTCCCCTTGCCTACACACTATAGAAGGGACTTATTGCTGGCTTTACTATATTTTTCTTATTCTTAGGACTATAATAAAAGAGGGTTTTGTGGCATAGGGAAGTTTTCAGATGCTCCCCACAAAAGTGTTGAATTGAGCAGTGGCATATGAGGATTGCCCCTTCCTCAGATAAAATGCAAACCAGCACTGACTGATGGACAGGTGTTAGCGAGCCAGAAATACCCCCCCATAGTTTTCCCTATCTTCCTACCCAGCCCTTGAGTTCTCCTGTAGTTCAATGCATTTATTCTGTCTTCAGATGTCAGTCACATAAAGATTGTGCCAGTGTGGAATTTTACATTGCATTTATGAAGAATTTAGGTAAAACTTCTGTTGAAAATCCAGTGCTGTCTCAATGCCCCAGTGTGAAGTTTACAGATCCCTGAGAAAATTCAGGGAACAAAAGTTTGCTCTTCTGAAAAATTTATATCTGGAATAAATCCTTTCGGGATTTGTTTTACAAATCGTAGAGAAATGGAATATTATTCCAAAACATTGTATTTTGGATTTAGGTAATATGTACTTTTTTATTCCACAAATGGAATAATATTTAAGCAGTAATACATTCTAGTGAGTACAATAGGGTCTGGTCAAATGTGGTTTGTAGGGAAGGACAAGATTTTTTTTTAATACTGAAGGAGATATGCCTAAAAGCTTTTTTATTTTTTTCTGAATGCAACTGTTGATTCAATTACCTCTTTGAGTAGATGTAGCCTCTACTTGCAAATCTTTTTTGCCTAATGCTGAGACTATTAAAAGCTTATCAAGCTCATTGAAATGAGCAAATTAACCAGAAAGATAAATAGGTCTCACTTAACATTTCTTGTTGCAGAAGTTCAGGCTGATGCCTTTCATGTCTGCTTTAACCTGTCAGGAGTGGCACAATGAGGCTCACAGCTCTCTGGTTATGTGGGTGGCCTCTGAGCTGCAGTAAGCCAAAATGTTTATAAGTGATGGATTCAGCAGTGGAAAGCAGCTGAGAAAAGCACTAATACCAAGATGGTTACATATATTTTTCCCACATTTAAATGGCAAATTGACTCAGTTAGGGATTTTAGGATATTTCTAATGTAGCCACGAAAGATGGCAGCCAAGAATACTATCTGAACAAGTAAAATAAAATATCCTCCAAGAGATGCATATGATTAACACAAAACTGCACTTTAACTATACTTGTTCCATTTTCATTTTTGTTTTGGACAGTTTTAAGGGATTCTGTTTTATTCACAAGTATATCACAGAATCATAGGATAATTCAGGATGAAAATTACCTCAGGAGGTCTCTAGTCCAGCTTTCTGCTCAAAACAGGATTAACTATGAAATCAGACTAGGTTGCTCAGAACATAATCCAGTCATATTTTGAAAACCTCCAGGGATGGAGACTACACAACTGCTCTGAGTAACTTGCTCTGCTGACTGTCATCATAGACAAAATGTTTCTCCTTATGTCCTGTCAGAAGATCTCCTATGACAATTTGTGCTTCCTGCCAAGGACCAAAGGCTCTAACTCCAACTTCTTAATAATCTTGTAGATGCTGCAGGGCTGCTGTTTGCTCCTACCCAGAACTCTTTTCTCCAGGCTCAATGTGTCCAAGTCCCTCAGCTTCTTCTCACATGGCAAGTACTGCAATATCCGACCAGCCCAGTGATTCTGTACTCAATTTTATCTTTTTTTAGCAATGTTTTTCCTGTACCATGGGACTTAAATTTGATGTGGTATTACAGACACAGTCCCAAACCAGTACCATGCTCCTGTTACCACAGCCCAGAATGCTGTTGGCCATCCCTGCTGCCACGGCTCTCAGCTGGCTCAGCCCAGTATCTGCCCAGCAGGACCCCAGGCACTCTTCAGCAGAGCTGTTCCCCAGGCAGACAGGCCCCAGTCAGTATTGCTGCCAGCAGCTCTTCCTTCCTAGGTGCAGCACGTGGCATTTTTCTCTGCTGGATTTCCTTTTCCATTGTCTCATTCCTCCAGCCTCTCCAGGCTCTGCGTGTCAGCCCTGTCCTCAGGAACATCACCTGTGCTCCCCAGACTGTGTCCTCACTGTGCCAGTGAGATCAGAGTGTGCTCCAGTGCCTGCTGCCCTCTCCATCCCTGGGTCACTGATGACATTACACAGGGCAAGCCCCAGGATGGGTCTGGTTGGCCACCTCTGAGCGTGACCCATGTGCTACTCTGAGATACACAAGAAACTTTGTATTTCACTTTTATAAAAAGTGGAAAAAAATTGAAGACAAAGTCTTTTTCAAGACCGTGGCCAGACCAACCTCTGCAGGACTTTGTGAAACCGAGAAAGGTCTTTCTGCTTTCTCCATTGCTGTCTAGTTCTGTTCAGTCAGCAGTTTGTAAAAGCAGGTGAAGTAAAAACACCCCAACCAACCAACTGACCAACCTCAAAGAAATAGAGAAATACATTTTGCATTAGGAAAAAAAAAAACCACAAACAAAAAAATCCCTCCAAAACCCCAAAAAACAAACAAAACACACACAAAAAAAAAAAAACCAACAAAAACCCCAACAAAACAAAAAACCAAAAACCAACCAAATCAAAAACCAAACCAAAAGTAGTTCTGGTAGAGCCTTAACTATTAAAAAAATAAAAGGCTACAAGAAAGTACTGTTGTCCTCAACTTTATGCTAATCAAGTTTTGTGTTAAAAGGAAATAATATCTATTGGACAGAATGAGATTTAGCACAAAATTATTGGCTCTCACATGACTTTAGAGTGACTGAAACTCATTTTGTAAGTGTAGTAACTTGCCAAAGCCCTCAACTTAATAATTTATCTGTGTTGGTGGTTAAATAGTCCTCTGCCTGTGGAGCAATTTTAGCTTCACATTACATTTTCAAAAGTCTCATATTCCTCTGGCAAGGCTGGGCACTTCTTTGTTAAAATATGTTTCTACCCCAATTTCAAGTTTCTCCCCATGTCATTTACTCCCCTTCCCACTCAGTTTAATGAATGGAAGTATTTAAAAAACACAGCACAGATTCCCTTTATTCTGTTTCTTTTTAGTGGGGAAATTCATTTTTGAATGAGTGTGAAGAATTGTAACTCAAGACCTTGGAAAAAAACTAACCACTAACTTTCCAAAATATCCATTATTTTATCCATTTGAATAAAATATACCCAACCATATGAAAGACAGAATAATATACAGTAAAAGAGATGAGTAATTGAGGCTTAGAGTAACCAAAGGCAAAAAGAGTGGAAAACACTGTTGATAAGGGAAAAATATAGGAAATGTAATGTCAAAATGAAAGACTATTTGGCATCAGCATAAACCCCTTGCTAACAAACAGCTCACCTCTGTCAGTCTGCTCACACTGAAAAAATGAGAGAAGGGGCAATACATGGTAAATGCTTTTGCAAAAGGCAGCAGGCCAACAATTATGCTTGATTATGAAAGTGAATATTTAAGCACTACGTTAAAATATCAAAGAGAGGCAGTTTTAGTTTAGAGATGCAAAAAATATGCCTAAGTTGTAAGATTCAGGATCTATGAGGGAATGCATCTTAACTAAATAGATGAATTTCCAGAAAGTCACTGAGGTATCTATTTATCATTTAAACATTTTGTACACTCCCTCAAGTGCAGCAAAGAAAATATTGGTTTGGTTTTACATTTCAAGATCGATGACTCAAATATACATAATTCCATACCTTGATAAACATAATTTGTAGACATAAATCATCCCAAGATCTTTTTCTACTGAGAGTCTTCCTGAATTTCCAGGGTAATTTGGTGCAAAAACTAGGAGATATGTGCTGTTAGGGTGCAGGCAGGGGCCTAAGTCACTGGTTAGTCTCTGGTCTAAGGTTAAATTAACAGAACAGGACATAAAATGAGGAATGACATGAGAAATTGCCAGACGTGATATATAACCATGCAGGAAACTGACAGAAAATACAAATAGAGCTGTGAGTGATTCCTGGATTTCAAAAGTGGTTACAGGGAAGTTCTATGAGAAGCAGTTGTATTTCCCAAACAGTTGAAGGGGAGGCTTGAGGACCTGGAGGGTAATAGACACCTGTGGGGCTAATACTACTTAGCCAAAAAAGTAGTGCTTTTTATGATACAAACATGATTATATTTGATAATATAAAAAGTATCAAATTTTGGTACAGATGTACCAAAATTAGGAGCAATGGAAAAAATATTTAGAGGTAATTTTTTTTGGTTTTGAAGGGTCTGGTGTGGGGAAAGGGAGGTACAAGTGTGCTGGAAAGGAGGATGAAAAGAAATGGGAAATGGCATGATACTGTGATGGGATGAGTTGCTTCCCTGCCCAGCAAGGAAATTGCTGGCATGGCAAGAAGAGGCACATTGGCATCTCTGTGGCAGTGCTTGTCCCAGACCTCGTGATGCTGGCAGCTGTTGCAGTCTGAGGTAAAAGTGACAGGAATTAGATGTGTCCAGGTATCAAAGTACCTTTAGTCATGGATATCTTTAATGCTGATGAAGGACTTGGGTCCCACAGAGAGGAGATGCCCACTTCAGGGGGGAAGAGAGCCCACCCCTGACATGTGGCAGGGGAACAGGACAGCCCAGGGAGCTACTGGTAGAGCCAGCACAGGTTTCTCAGTTCCTGGCATCCTCTGCCATGAACCCTTGGACATTCACATTCACTCCCTGGGGGCTCTCTGCTGGATCTCAGCTCAGACCCCACCACTTATGGAATTGGGCAGAGAATACCCATTATCAGGTTCTGAATGGGTGAAATTCCCTTGGCACTTGGTGGCTGCAATAGGGCATTCCCAGATTATTCTCCAGAAGGTTCTCTGCTCTGTGGCAACCACACTGCTACTGAGGGCTTAGTTATGGATGAAACTCTGTGAAAGCCAACCTAGCCCTGTGCCCCACTGACACAGCACCTCCCCAGCTGCCTTAATGTGCCCTGTCCCTGCAGCTGACCTGGAAGCTGTTGCCATGTGTGATTTTAGAATGTGTCCCACAAGGTTTTAAAGTGGAGACACCATTAGAGAATTACAGGTATTTCCTATTTTTCCAACATTAGCTAATTGACCATTTAGCTAGTAGGAACCTTTAACTTAAGAATATATGCCCAATAAATTGCAAGTTCAGGTCATTAATTTTTCAAATGCATTTTGAAGAGCAGTAACTGCACACTCCAGTGGGGGCCTGTACATCTCCTGGAGAGCACTCTCTTGGCCTCTCCCTCTACTTGCTACCCTCTGAAGGACAGGAATGTTCACAAAAGATTAGTTATTCCTGGGCAGATGATTATTTTAAAGTGTCCATGAGGTACCCCAAGACACCATGTCTGGTTTGAGAGAGAATGACCTCGTTGTCCCAGCTCTCTTGGCTTTGGGTGCCCCAGGCAGTGGTGTGTGCTGGCAGCAGTGTAAGGCTTGGAGGGCTGGCTCAGCTACAACACCTCTCTGCCTTCCTGGGACATACAGGTCAGCTCAGCACACTGATGCCAGTGCAGGGAGAGAGAAAACTGCTGCCTTCCCTTCCCTCTGGTAAATGTGCTCCTGAACACCATATATTAGGACTCTCTAGGAGACTTTTGCAGTTCCTACATCACAGGATGAGATCCTGATTAGTCTATTGTAATTGTATTTTGGGCAGGTTTTTCTTGATACTGGCTCCTTAGCTTGAATTCACACCTTCTGCTTCCTCCTCTGATTATGGAGTAGAGAGATTTATCCTTGTTATAATTTTCACAACTGGTTCTACTAATAATTAAAAGAGATATCATCCTCCTCATTCTACTATTGTGCTGTCTATCTATTTTGATAACTGACCGATTGTTTTCTCTTACAGTGTTTGGAATATAATTTAAATCCTTTTCTCCTGACACACAATGACGTAGTAACCTTGCCTCCCCTTTAAAAATATTAAGATAAAGCAAATTTCCCATTCCCTTGTGACTGTAAGAGGAATATTGAAGAGCTTAATACATGATATTTCAAGGAATGGGTCCTGATTTAGAAATTCTCAGTGTTGCCAATACTCTAAACATCTGATCAATCATGCAGGCTAAAAATATAAAACATTTTTAGAAAGAATTATGAGCTGTTAATTCCTGGGACGAATAATATTTGATTGGTATTTCAGTTCAGGTCATTAGCTGGAGAAGCAGGTGCAAGTCATCAAAAAGCTCAGGTCATGTCTGTAGGTTAGTCTTAGAGATTTTTCTCTGTCTCTGTGTGTTTGTGTGTGTGTGCCCTCAAAGCAGGCAGTGTGATAGCAGCAATCAATGGATCTAAGTGTTCCCAGCCGGACTGTCAGGATCAGAATGTCGCAGTTCCAGGTGTGTGATCTGTTCCTTCACAAGAGGCATGAGAGCTCCTGTAATTGACAGCAAGCATGGCATTTTGACAAGATGTGAGACATGCCTGCCTTCTGTATCTAAACTATAGATGTGCCTTCTAAATAATGTCTGTGATAAACAGCAAATAGCTTAAACTCCTGTTTCCAGTCACAGCCAGCTCAGATCCATCTAGCAGTTTTGAAAAGCAAAACAAAACAACACAACCAGAGGAGATATTGTAGTTTTGATTCTGTTCTCATAAAAAATATAGCAAGAAGAGTAGAAAAAGATACAAGAGCTATCCCTAGAGAATGAAGAAAGGGCACAGATTTCCTTAGGCAAACTGTCTATTTTAAAAAGTACACAGTAGTGTAAAGAGTGACTCTTTTTTTCTATTTTTTTTTTAAGAATACCCAATTTTATATATTTTATATATATATATATAAAATGCTGTTATAATACAATTTTTAACACAGTTCATAATACTGGGATTCTTCTCTAATTCTTCAGAGCACTCCATGACATCACAGAAGGTGAGCAGGGTTACAGAAATATTGCATAAATTTTAACAAAGTGTTTAGCTGTGCATCAGTTTGTAAAATAAGGTGTCAAAATTAAACCTCTTAATTAACTGACTAATTATCAAGAAATCATAGAATGGTTTGAATTGGAAGGGACCTGAAAAATCATTTAGCTCCGATCCCCTGCAATGAGCAGGGAACTTCCCACTAGATCAGGTTACTCAAAGCCCCATCGAGCCTGGCCTTGAACACTTTCAGGGATGGGGCATCCACAGCTTCTCTGGACAACCTGTTCCAGTGCCTCACCACTCTCACAGGAAGAATTTCTTCCTAATACCTAGTTTTAACCTACTTTTTTTTTCAATTTAAAGCCATTTCCTCTTGTCTTATCACTGCATGTCCTTGTAAAAAGTCTCACTGGCTTTCTTGTTGGCCCCTTGTAGGTGGTGGAAGGTGCTCTGAGGTCTAAATGAGCTAAAACACCATATATTCTGATACAGGTTGCATAGGGTAGACAATACAGCTAATTACAGACTAATTCCCAGCTGCCACCATTCTTACTGAAAATGCATATAC
>VZRX01020661.1:74979-151588 GCA_013398075.1 Notiomystis cincta
ATCTCTGCACTCCCTGTGGATCCCCAGGGGCTGTGGGTGGATCTCTGCACTCCCTGTGGATCCCCAGGGGCTGTGGGTGGATCTCTGCACTCCCTGTGGATCCCCAGGGGCTGCAGGGGCACAGCTGCTTCACCACGGTCTCACCACAGCCTGCAGAGGAATCTCAGCTCTGGCACCCGGAGCTCCTCCTGCCCCTCCTTCTGCACTGACCTTGGTGTCTGCAGAGCTGTTCTGCTCACATGTTCTCAGTCCTGTTCTCTCTGGAATTTACACCGTGCCAACACTTTTGGGTTTGATTTCTTCTTGACTATGTTATCACAGAGCTGTTACCACCATTTCAGACTGGCCCAGTCCTGGCCAGCAGCGTGTCCATCCCCATGTCCATCTCCTGAGCCATCAGCCATTGGCTCTGCTGGACATGGTGGAAGCTTCCAGCAGCTTCTCACAGGAGCCACCTCTGTGGTCCCCCACGACAAAAACCAGGCCATGCAAACCCAACAGAACTGATGCTACACATAACATCTGCATTTTTCAGTTTTGTGTGAAATGTATTTTTTATTCTTAAATAAAGCTCAGAGAGGGGAAAAAAATGTATTGAAAACATATTTCTAATATTAACTTTTTTTTTTTTTTAGTATATGTGGTTATGAAAATTCCAATGGAATATATAGAAGTTTTTTGTTTTACATGGAAATAGGAACATATAAAAGAAATACTTCCATTGATGATTAGTTTTCCTGATTTGATTCAATCATACTAGGAAGGTATTAAAAGTTTTTCTCTGTGCTAAAGAAATTATGTTTAACCTTGCTTATTATCAGGGTGAAGAAGTTTTATTATGCAGTTCATTTGTATTGAAATGTTATTTCAGGTGCTAATTACATGGACTGTGGACAGTGAGCTGAAAAACCTCCTTTTAATTATAACCAGGAAAGCTATTAAGCAATTTTTCTATTTAAACTGGAGCTTTCCATTCCTGGTGTTTAAAGCTCTTTATTACAGGTTCTTTGTATAGAAAAGTTTGTGCTACACGACAGAAATACAGCAAGTGGTCTAAAATATGATTTTATCTAATGACTGGGTGCTTTTTTTAAAAAAAACCCTAGCTTTATTACAATTTTTGTGTACTCATTTTAAAAGAATGATACCCCTTTCAATGTCTTAAGAAAATGACTGAAGTTCTAGTGTCTCATTAGATGAGATTTAATACCAAATTCAATTCCAGAAAGAAATGCTGGGAAATCATGTTATATTCCCCTTTAAAGACAATTGATAATTACAGCAGTTAAATAACATCTGGAAAAAGCTATATGCACTAGCAGGTACTTTTTAATTTTACTGTTACAACAGTGCATTTTCACAAGGGTCTGCGTCTGCTTTATCTTCAAATTTCAAATCCTGTAAGACAGCCTGTCATACTTGATGAAAAATTAGCACAGTAAAAATATGTTACTCTTTGCCATGACATGACACCTTTTTAAGAATCTCTGTGTTACTAAGCCATCATACAGTATGCTTTATTTAGTTCTCAGAACTTCAAAGTCCTGAAAGCAACATAATTTTATACAAGCCCAGAGCTAGAAATGCCAGGCACTAAACAAATGCAGGGGTGATGGTATGCATCTTATCCTCCATTAACACAGATCTAGAGAAGAAAGCCTATGAGCCTCTTTTATTACAAATGAAGATCATACACCAGGTTTTATCCTAATTTTTCAGAAAGCCTAAGGAAATGTTGCACATTGGCAATACTTCTGTTTTTGCTTAGCATATTACAGCTTTATTGTCCTGTGAAGTCAGTGATGCTGCAGGCAGAGTAGATTTCCACCCACGTGAAGTTTACAGGAGTGTCAGTGTGAGCACTGCAGTACCTCAGTGTTACTTCCATGAATATATTATCTCCTAGAGAAGGTAGCACTAAGGAGGCTTGCAGAAGGTAAGATGAGAAAAAAGATTGTATGGCGACCTTGAAAATGTTTACAAGAATGAAAGAAAGAGAAAAGCAGAAAAAGAAAGGGAAAATTAAAGTGAGTTTCAGAAAACAACACACATTGATTTTACAGGTGCAAAGCAATCCTTCAGAAGCCTCATCTGCCCCCCTCATTTTATTAATATGAATATTAATTTTTTTCATTCAGATCTAGATCATATTAGACAGGAAGACAGAAATATTTTTGGAGGGCTGATTACCCAAAGTCAAGACTTTGGTCTTTTTTGGTTATGCTGAGGGTCAGTGTTCTATTGCAATGATAAGTTAAAAAAAAAATAACACAGTCTTCAAAGTCCAGTCTGGAAAAGTCTGGACTTTCTTTCCTATCTTACCTAATCATTTATTTAGTCAAGTTATGAATTGAAAAATTTTCAAGTGCTTTAAATTTAAGGGTTTAAAAAAAAGATGTTTTTTAAGAAATATTTATGAGGTATTATTGTAGAATAAGCCTCACAAGCCAGTTCTAAATATCTTTAAAAATTTCTCTGCTTGAAAGTGGGCATAATCAATCTCAGAAAAGGGAGAAGTAGTTTTTGGTTAAATCTTGAGATAGTACAAATAGTTTGATTAAACACTGTTTACTCATTTAGCTTTTTATAAGGCATGGTGGGAATAGATAAAAAACTGTAAAATTTTTGTATATTTACAAAAATGTTTGCCACTGAATCAGAAAAAATAAAAGTTGTTATGGGTTAGGCTTTTATTCCAAATGATGTGAATTTGTCTCTTCAGGGGAGAAATTTGCTGTATGTCCCACCTGCCTTCCATTGAATTCCTCCACAGGATCAGATTAATATTTATTGTAAAACTTGTGGCCCCAAATCTGATTCAAATTTATTTCTCTCTACAAGTGACCCTTCATTGCTGTAGCCAGGATGCAACTGTGATCCAGTCATAGTTTTTTCTCCAAGATGCTGCTCCTCATGTGGTTATTCTAGTCTTAATGGTGTGTAATGCATGGCAGTGATCTGTGATGGGGAGTCACATTTTGGTTCAGGCTTCCTAGAAGTCTGATTTTGCTATTTTTTTTGCCAGCTTCTAAAAGTATTTTCGCATCCTGGCTCTAGAACTGTGACTTTTCTTCTAAAAAAAGACTTTATGGTATGTGCCGGTTTAGACACAAATCAAGGAGGAAACAACCCTGAAGGGAGTCTCTCTCCTCTCCCCCGCCAGCCAAGCAAGCAGGTCCCGGCAGCACCCACCCCTCACGGGTTCGGGAGAAAGAATTTCTCACACGAGAGTGAAAAAACCCCCGTTTATTCAACAAACCGAGCTCCCCCCTCCCTTCCCAGAGGTGGAGGTCGGTGGGTTCCCCACAGTTCTCTCACGTGTCCCAGGCCCAAGGCCCGAGCCCAGCCGGGCCCTGCCGGATCGAGGGGTCCCAACCACGAGTCCCAGAGATGGTGAGCTGGTCTCGGATGAAGGAAACGAGCCAAAAACCGTCCAGAAAGGAGCAGAAGCCACAGAGGCAGATCTCCGTTCCTCTCCAGCTGACAGCTGAAAAGCAAAGGTTGAGAACAACCCCTCCTCCTCCGCTACCAGCAGAGGGAAAAAAGTCTCCAGCCGGGCAAAAGTATGTAAACATTCCGGCTGCAAGGTCAGGCGAGCCGCCGTGAAGAGTCCTCCCGGCTGCAGTCCGAAGGCACAAAAAAACCTTCCAGCAGGCGATGGGGAATACAAGATCATCCCACGACATGGTATCTTCCTATCTCTCTGTGAAACATAACCTCATGCAATTGCCACTGTCATAATTTCTTTTCTTTCATTAAAATGTTAAAAATGCAGTGGCTGGACATGCTTGTTTACACTTTCTGTGGGTAGAAGACTCACTGTACGTTCTCAGCTCCTAAGCTCCATTCTTCCTACTTCATTGTAGTGCATATTTTCTATTCCTCTGTTCTTAGCTAATTCACAGCCACCTACTCCTCCTGTTTGGATGCCAATGGACTGTGAAATTTCTACAACAAGACACAATTTGATTGGTTCTTTTTCAATTCTACAATAAGGAATTGTAACTATTCTTCACTCCCAGTATCTCTATAGTGTGCACATTCTTTGCTTACTACACATTGTTCTACCTGTGTAGGCATTTTTCTGTGCATGGCTTAGATATTTATCAGTCCCCTAGGAAGAAAACATGGGAAAAAATTTAAATACAATTTATTTCACAGGTGAAACATTCAGCCCTTCATTAGCTTCAGAGCTTCATTAAATAGCACTTCTTAATAGTGTTGATTTTTCACAGTTATTCAACACAGGGCAGAGAAACAGATGAATAGTGGCAGCAAGAGAGAGGGATGTTGTAATTTCAAGGTATTTTTATTTACATAACATTAAAGAATTTCAATAAGCCTATATGCATGCAGGCTTTATAGACTTCTGATGAATTTTAAGCTTATATTTTACAATGGTTTTACAGCCTCATGACTTATAGCAGAAGTTTCATGATTTCCAAAATATTTGTGCTATTTTTGCAAAAAAAAAAAGCATTGTTTTTCCCTGTGGATGCAGCCTATTGTGTAGTTTCAAAACTTCCAGGTACTGGGATCAAAATATTAGACAGAATGTTAGTTAAGAACAGAATGCTGCTGATAATGTTAGCGAGGCAGACTTGAAAATGTAACCTCCCAGATTTTCTCAGTGGCAAAGTTTGAGATTTTCTCAGGTGTGACTGGTCTTTTAAATGCTTTGAGTTCATTTTTGAAGGCTGGAAATACTAGATTCCCTCACAAAAATTCCCAAAAACATTTCAAAACCGAACAAAATCCGAAACCAAGAGTCCAAAGTAAAAATTTTTGTACAGAAGCTGCTTGAAACATTAAACTTTAAAACACAGGGAAAAATTCTGAAGATTCCTTTTGGAGTCTTACTTCTTCCTACTCAGTAGGACTGAAATGAAATCATAATTTAAATTTCAGTGTTGTCTTCTGAATAAATTTCAACAAAATCCATCCACCTCCACAAAGCAATGAAGATTTATGTCAGTATTATATAGGTTTGATGTTAAAATTATGAACTTTAAATCTCAGATACACGTCTTAATAGATTTAACACTTATAAACCTTTTAGAATGTCATAAAATGGCATCATGATTATACAATTATATCATCAAAGTCTGAGGATTTCTTCCTTAAAAAATAACCCTCTGAGGCAGGATCTATAATTTTTATATTTTTTTTCAAATAATTTTCATATTAACTGGATTTGGAACTCATAAAACAACTAATATACTTCTGACTATTGTAAACTTTTGACATATTTGCAAACTATTGCACATTTACATATGCAGCCACTTCCATATATACTTTAATTTGCTACTGTGAAGTATGATTTGCATGTTTTAATATAAAATGTACATATAAATCCATACACGTATCAGAAATCTTTATAAGATACAAATGAAGTCCATGGTGATTTTTTTTAGCATAATATTGCATTGTGGATGTTGCAAAATGAAATTAGCACTGCATATTTGTTGATAAGGCATAATTGCATTAACTCCACAGACTCACAAAGAAGTAAATTGTAAACAGGCATTTTGCTACCTGATTAAGTCTTGACAATGTTTTAAATGACTGAAAACCATTTATATGCCTTTTAAAAGATGTTGATTACATTGGGTAACCCTGGCTATTTTATCTGTCATTTTTGGTCTACTTTCATTTGTCTGAACTTTTCAGGTTTGGTAATTGTTGTATTTTTCAGACTGTTTGTTTTCCTGTTCTTCACCTGGGTCCATGTCAGTGTTTATGCTGTTTCAGTCCAACATGCAGCACTTTAAAGTGTTCTGCTCTTCATGACCAGTAGCTCTAACAATTGTGACTTAACAAACACATCTACAGAGACAGTAAAATGTTCAGCCACTAAAAGTTCATCTTTACTGATGACAGATGGAATCTTTGATGGAATTTTTCATGTGTCTATGAAGCTTTTTTCACTTAGTCTCTTCTGTTAAGGGTAAAGTTGTTTCATAACCTATAAATGCATGGCATATCAGATACTGTAAAATGAATCTCAGTATGTAATTTATATTAATAAATTAGAAGTTTTTTCCTGTCAAATTCAATTGATAGGTTTTTTTTAAGATATATTAGCTTTGATATTAGAGTTTACTAAATTAGAAAAACACATAAGAGCACAGTTTGGTCTTTTACTTTGTTCATTATTCTATTTCTAGCAAAGTATATCAACATTTGCTTGCATTTTAGACATTTTATTTGCTTTGTGCACATGAGCACAATATGTTTTAACTAGATGGGATGCAGTTTAACTGCTGTTTTACATCTCTCAAATTGCAACTAAACAGCTGTCCCTGTATCACTGTGATGAAGAAAAGACCTCTTCCAGTTGGTTTGGTTCTATAATTTGTTTTCTAGACAACTATCTGTGATTTATTCTGGTGATACCTCTGAGGAGAGTCTGATTTATAAATATCAAAATATAATACTGAATCTCATCATGGTTTGCAACTCTGCAGTGAGGCAGAGCACAGCCTTGTTTGATGTGTAATTCTGAATGTCATATGGCTGCTGAAGTCACAGGATATAGATAACTGTGCCATGAAATACAATGTCAGAGACAAAATGATAACAACTAGGTATTTCCTCAGATCAACTTTATTCCCTTACCACCTTCTTTATACTGACAAGGAAGGAATAATCTTTGGAATAAAGCAACATCTTTCTTAAGGTGAGATGCACAGCAGCTCTTTTTTTAATTAACTTGTTAAGAGAACTAAATATACATGTTTTTTTTCTGACAATTCTGGAAAAAGTTATCTTTTCAAAGTATTATGTTTTTGACTAACATCAGCAATTATTCTTAGACATCCTATATTGTTCATACACATTACTGAGAATGACAGAAAAGATTGCATTGTGACAAAATTAATCACAATAACTGGGAAGAATTTAAATACCACAAAAAGAAGTTTGATATAAAACTTTAGGATGGCGTTCAGTATGTGTGCATCACAATAATAGGAATGTTTTCAAAAAGGAACTGAGGTTTTGTTAGTGTATTCAGATTTTAAGCAATGAACCATATTAAGTTGTTTATGATTTAGATGAGTACTCAGAAGCATTCATAAATGGATTCCAACAGGCATCTATGAATAATCTCTGCTGCTGTTGTGGTGGAATGAATCAAAGTAATCTGCATGACAGGTTCTCCCTATTTTCATAATTTTATTGTCATTTTTTCCTCCTCACCCCAGTCTTGCTTTATCTTGAATATTTGTAGCAAAACTGAAACATGACATTCAGTATCAGCTGTTCCTACTGATTTGAAAAGTTGTCTTGGAGAATTGCCACAAGAAAATGACTTTTTTCTTAAATGCATTTTTCTTAATGACATCATTACCAAGAGCGACATTTGAGAGGGTAGAGGGGTGTTCTCCTCAGGTGATACAGGGGGCACATTTAATATCATTTCAGTGTAGATGAATTCATAAGACACATTGATCTGATAATGAACAAGATGTGCCTTACCTCATTTTCACCACTTAGCCAAAGCTGAAGGAGCTGCCATTCTCAGTCCACTGGATACACAAGGCTTCACTACAGGTTACACATCAGGCATTCATCTTCATGGCTTTTCAGTTGCTCATCTCTTACTGTCTGACAAAAACCTCAAAGATTCCCTTGACTGTAAACCAGATATTTAAGAAATATTTCCAGTTCTCTCAAATAAAGGAATTAGAACCCCTATAGATCAGTCTGTCAGTTTCATCCCATATAATATATTCCAGAGTTCACACTTTGCTTATATTTCACTTCATTTCTTCATAGATTTCCCATCTACTGGGTATTGGTTTTGAATGATATATTAGATAATTCAGGCTACACTGAAAAGACAGTGATGTGGTGCTTGTCAGAGGGATCTTCTTACAAGGGCATGTAGTGACAGAACAAGGGTCAGTGCCTTCAAACTGAATGAGAAGAGGTTTAGATTAGACATTAGGGGAAAAAAATCTTTATTGTAAGGGTGGTGAGGCACTGAAACAGGTTGTCTGGAGAATCTGTGGATGCCAAATCCCTGGAAGTGTTCAAGGCCAGGTTGGATGGGGCTCTGAGCAACCTGCTCTAAAGAAAAGTGTCCCTGTCCACATCAGGGGGCTTGGAACTGGGTGATCTTTATAGTCCCTTCCAATTCAGGCCACTCTGTGGTTCTGTGATGTTACTCAGGCTGTAGTAGAAGAGAAAAAAATCTAGGGAAAAAAATCAATTTAAAGCAGCCAGGGGGATTTATTTCTGCTTCTCCTTCTCCCTCTCCTCTAACAAAGTTAATGTGAAATATATTTTAATCCTCTTTTTTTTTCAAGAACAATTTCTCACATACAAATACTTTGGATAGAAAAAATTCATTCCCATATAGGGTTGAAAAACAATGTAATTTCAAGAATTACCCATGGTAAATGAAAACATGAGTCTGTTAAAGTTTCAGATCATAAACATTTCATGGGAACAGAGAATGGGCAAGACTGGAAGGTACTTCAGGTAGTCATTGGGTCCAACCTCCTGCTCAAGGCAGTTGTTCAGGACCATGTTCAGTCACTTCTTTAGTATCTCCAATGGGCACAATTTCTCCCACAATATCTTTGGGCAAAGAAAACTTTTCCTTTCACATAGACCAAACATCCTATGCTCCTGCTTAAGAGGAATGCATACTTTTTTCTTCCAAATCAATTATTTCCTCTAAAGGAAAAAATGAATAGCTCCTCCCAGAAAAAAACTTTATTACTAACAGTCAGTTATTTCCTGGTTGTACCCTGATAAACAACCTATGTGTATGACATTGTGTTTTTTTACATTTTAGACATGGATGGACCTGAATTGAGAGATGTTCTGTTAATGGAAACATGAGCTGGTGTAGAGTTTTTCCAGAGAGAGAACTTTGGGTTTACTTGCCCCTCCTAGACTGTCCAGTAAAAGTAACTGGAGTAATGAAATCATTGATGCATGAAATAAGCACATTTGCATATCAGTTATTTGTGCTAGATAAAGGTTATGTTAAAATATTTTTTCCAAATTACTTTAATTCATGCAGGGAGAAAGACAAAATGTATAAAATGTCAGTTACCAGAAGGCATTGCACTGTTCTTATACTGTGAAAGAATAGGAATAGGAATAGAAATGGAACCCTGAAAAGGGTGGAAATAAGGATGAGGTGGAGAGAGATTAAACTATTTAATCTAGAGATTAAACTATTTTCTTCAGTAAATCAATCAATACAAAACATGCATTCTGTCCATTTGTTTAGAGTTTAGTTTAATATTACCAGACTGAAAACCAAGAGACTTTCATAATCCAGGGAGTGTAAAATAAATGAATAGAAATGCATTGTCATGTCTGAATTTTTAATTAAGACAATTCCTTTAAAAGGTCCCCACTGTGTTTTCAATTATTTTTAATGAGAGGTTTTTGTTGGTTTTTATTTCAGAATTACATTATTAAACACATTATGAATTACAGTAATAACATTAAAATAATTTAAAAGCTGTAGGAAGTGTCCCATATGGTTAGAAAAATCATCATTTTTCACAGCGATATGGAGTTAGAAGACAGTTTTATAGAAAACTGGAAGTATATTATCAAAAGCCATAAGAAACAAACAAAAATTAAAATAAATACCAACATTATTAGAGAGTAGAGAAGGAGTTCTGCAATGAGTTCAAGACCTTGAGCAGATATGTGATGCTACGAGGGAACTGGGACAACTCACATGCTGAAAATGAAGCTCAGATGTGATTGTTTGCAATGCTAAGACCTGCTTTTTTTCTTTTCAGCTCTATCACCCTACATTCATAATGCTGAAATAAATATTGTTTATCCAGGTAATTTTCAGTATAAATCTAGCCATGTTAATAATGGGCTGTGACACATTCAGATAAATGTTTGTGGTACCTTAGGACACATGCCATGGTGGCTCACACAGTTACATATGGAACAAAATATATAAAAGAAAAATAAAGAAATTTTGGGACAAACCCCAAAGAAGCAACAGAAATACTTTCTTAGTAGGAAATAGGTAAAAAATGTGTATTGTCTGAGAGACCTTTAGGCAATAACATTACCATCCCAGGAGCATCCCAAGCTTGCACTAAGACTACAACATGTAAGAGAAAGCTTTGTTTTAGATTGAAAATAGCTCAGTTTAGAAATCTGTATTCAAACAAAAATTCCCTGGGATTTAGATAAGAATTTGCCTAAGAAAACAGTATGAAGTAGGAAAAAGTAAACAGGATAAAACAATCTCCTTTCCACATGCTTCCTAACCATGCCTCATGTCCCACCTGAAATGAGTCACAGAGCTGAATGTTGCAGAGCATCCTTTCAAGCAGCCCCTTTGGCTGGTATAGCTGGGACAAATGGGTAGGCAAAAGTGGTGTCATGAGATACACAGGGACCAATAAAGACTGTCATGGGAAGCAGCAGGGTGGTGCTGAAGATGCTGCAGCTCTCAGTTTTCCAGTCCCCAGTGCAAACTCCAAATGTAGCCTGCAGTAGGCCTAGAGAGTGAATGTTGAGGACAATCCCACAAACCCTCCAAGACTTCCCTGGTCTGCATCAGGGGATTTGTTGCTCTCAAGCACTTTTTGTTTCATTTCATGTATGTCTGTGTTCTTTCATTAGGCTGGGAGAGAAAAGATTCCAGCCACACACAACTCTAGGGAGGTCCCTGTCAGCACAGAATTTCACAGCCACAGTGGGGACTCAGCAGGGACTGAGTTGAAGAGGGAGGGAGGAAGTTTACAAAAGGGTCTTTTGAGACCACAGTTGGAGGGATGCTCTGGACAGCAGAAAGACCTTCCCCATCTCTATTCAGACTTTTGGCTTTAATATCTTCAAACCTTTTTGTTCCTCAACAAGCAAGTTTCTGTGCTCTTGTAAGTGCAAATGATGGTGTCTGTTATAAGCTCTGCTCAGAATGACCAGGAGGAAGAGAAATTCTGCTTGCTGCATTCCACATCTCTTTACACTTTCAAAATTCTGTAGAGTACCTTTCCTAGATCCCCTGCTACTTCCATCATCACTCACAGTTATAAGGCACATAGGCTCAATACCTTAACAATATTTAATAAATCACTTTTAACTATCAGACATGAAGCCTCTAATCTTTCCCTGTTTCCCACTTTTTAATTCACTCCACAGGAAAATTGACCATTCCTTACACTCTGGGGTTTGGCCCTCCATTTATTTGTGTGAGAAATGAAGCAAAGGATTCTTTCAGGCTGTCAGCTACAGTATCTGTCACTGGCTTCCTACTCATCCCTTAATGGCTCAAGTAATTCCTGACACAGCACTTGGATTTCTATATATTTAAGTAGCCTGTCATGATTTATATTTAATTCCCCTGCAACACTGTTTATTATTTTAATTCCCAATTTTGTCATTCTGCATTTCTCTCGCATATCTGACCACAAAGAAAGAATCATGGACTTAACACTTAGAGATGTAAAACATTAAAAAGTGGAAAAAAATAAAAAAGAGGAGTGTAGTCAAGTAAGCAATCAGGGTGATCAGAATCACTGTTCTTTATCCAGGTCCTTAGGCATTCCATGTTGACAGTAATGAATGGAGAACCATTTCAGATAAAGTCTCCTCAAACCCTCATATATTTCAGCCTATTTTTGATTAATCTATGGAGACATTTCCACAGATTTCACAATATCTTGCAAAATCTCTTATTCTGAGCTTGACTTCAGTTCAGAAACTCTCTGCAGGGTTTTTTATTTTGTTTGCTGTAATATATTCTACAGAACCCCTAAGTCTCTAGGAACAGTACTCTTCATACTTAAGAACTGACTTCACATCAATGCTGCAGTGCTTTCCAGTCAGCCAGCACTTGCTCAACAAGGAACACTCCTCCAGGAATTTCTCACATTACATCTCAATGAATAATCCTTGTATGAGTTTCACCTACCTAGGATGTCCCCATCAAAACCTGTAAGTCAACTGGTTTTCCTCTGTTGCTCAGTTATACAGTTTTTTGGGAAGAAAAGATACAGTAATCTTCAAAAAAAAAAAGACAAAAATTATTATTCATTAAAACAGAATCTGTGTAGATTTAGTGTGATTCAGTCTTCCAGTTTCTATGCATACTTTTAATATTTATTTCTTTGGATAGAATTATTAAATAAAATACTGAGGCCATGATAGTGTTTAGATTACTCCTCATTTTTCTCAGTTATTATCATGTACTTCGTGTTACTTTTTGACAGATCTACTCTCCACTTTTTATAAACTGATACATATATTGAATTATAAAGCTACAGAAAGTTATATATAATCAAATGATCATAGAATTGGCTGGATTGGAATAAAAAAGATTATCTAGTTCCAAACTCCCTGCTGTGGACATCTTTCACCAGACCAGGTTGCTCAAGTCCCATTTGAACCTGTCCTTGAACACTTGCAGGTATGAGGCATCTACAGCTTCTCTGGGCAGCCTGTTCCAGTGCCTCCCCAGCCTCACAGTAAATTTCTTGCTAATATCTAATCTAAACCTACTGTCTGAAGCCATTCCCCCTTGTCCTGTCACTGAGTGCCCTTGTAAAAAGTCTCCCTCCCTCTTTGTTTTAGGATCCCTTCAGGTGCTAGAAGGACTCATTTATGTCACCATCCCAGCCCATGAAAGACACAAACCTGTTGAATCTGGTCCAGAGGAGGGTCATGAAGATGATCAGAGGATTGGAACATCTCTTCTGTGAGAACAGATTTGGAGAATTAGGGACTGTTCAGCCCAGAGAAAAGCTGGCTCCAGGGAGACATTTCTGTGCCTTTTGGTACTTAAAGGGGCCTAAAAAGTAAGCTGAACAGGAAACTTTTACAACGGGATGTAGTGCTAGGACAAGGAGGGATGGTTTTAAACTAGAAGAGCATGGATTCAGCCTAGATATGAAGAAGAAGTTTTTTTAAAATGAGGGTGATGAAACCCTGGAACAGTTTGTCCAAAGAGGTTGTAGATTGCCCTGTCCCAGGAACATTCAAGGCCAGGTTGGACAGGGCTTTGAGAAAGCTGGTCTAGATGAAGATGCTCCTACATATTGCTGTGGGGTTGAACTAGATGATTTTTAAATGTCCCTTTCAAGCTAAACCATTTTATGATTCTGCTTTTATATAATTTCTCTGAAAACCCCTCACTGGTGCCAGACCAGAGACTATATCACAGCCTGTGGTGAGATACTCACTGGAAAAAAGCTTCATAGCTGCAAATGAATGCTTCTTTTTTGTTTTCTTTTTCTAAACATATAACAGATTTTTAGCTGAAAGAAGAAATATAATACTAGAAATAGTAATCTATTTGTTGAAAACTGGTTTTGCAAGCCAGACTAGACTATGGCAGTTGAAAACCCTGTACAATTTTAACACTGACTGCACTGTATTTCTACATGCTCTTGTGCTGTTTGCATTAGTTCTGCTCACATCATCATCTGGGCAAAGGAAAAATACACATCCATATTTTTTTTTTTTATTATTTATCAGTATGTTAATTGTGTATTACCCAGCTATCATGGCCATTCAAAGACTGGTGGAAACTGTCTGTTGAGTTCTAAACAGAGTAATTTTATGGTATTTGCAGAGGCAGAGAATAAAAATAGGAGGCCATGTCTGGCAGATTTCTTTAAAGGAATTAAAGCATCTAAGTTAGGAGGTAAGTTACTTGCCTCAGTTCTCTGCAGGTTCAAGGAAGGGAAAGAGGTGAGTTCCCTCTATCAATACAGGGAATATTAGGCAATTACATTCCCAGTTCAGATGTGCTGAATTAGGAGACAAAGCTAGAAATATGCTGGTTTTGCACATAGCCTCCTCCTGTAGTTTTCTTTCACATCTAGTGTAACTTAGCCACCTTAGGTCAATCAATGCTTTACAAAGCAATTTGGATACCAGATACATCTCATGAATAATCTGCTTCTGTCAGCACTAATATAGTGCAGTTTGACAACATCTCTTGCCCTGAAACACTATTTCAAGATAACTCATTCTTCATTCCTTTGAGTATACATCCAACAGCAGATTCCTCTCTGGTTTTTAGACTAATTCTCTTTTCATTAACTGCATGGGAGTCTGAGTATGGTGCCACCTTTGGCTTTCAGACCATTATGAATTTATCTTCTCCATGCTGCATAATGAATCTTCTTCTTACCTTTTCCAATTCTTTAACAAGTTTCCTCTTTAAAATTAAAAAGAAATAAATTGACGCATAATGATCAGCAACATATAAAAATCTTGTCTTAGCTTCTATTTTAAATAGTTTCTTTAGCATGAAAGGACACTATTAAGATGAAACCACCTGAGAAATACTTTTTTTCTCTATTTTTAGGAGCTGTCAACAAAAAGCCCTTGTTTGTAGGGATTTGGGTTTATTTTTAACTTTTATGTAAAAATTATTTTGATTGTGAAACCTTATCAAATTAGTGTTTAACTTCCATCATAGCAATATTACAGTGTTTCATGTAATGAGAAATCTCCCACAGAGAGGGATTGTAAATGAAGAGTGGCATTCATTGCAAGAAATCTACAGATGAAAATAGAATCAGTCTGCATTGGTATTCCATAAATATGCTATTTTTTTCTTCAGCAGAAGTATTTCATTGGGGACAACCATGTAATAGGATGAAATAATGAGGAAATTCAAACATTTTTTCATTTTATGATGATTAAGTTTTATAAGGGCATGCGTTCTTCCTTACCGACAATTAAAGGATATTATGAAGTCTGTAAAATAGAAATCAACATAAAGACAGCTATATAGTGGAGGATTGTTTTATTTTCTGGCTGGCTTTTATTTTCAGTGTAGTGTAGAGAAAGGAAGGAAGAGATGATCTTGCTAACCCTATCAATGTGCAATATGGAGGGCAGGTTTGCCAATGTATGCTGAAGAAAACAGAAATTGAAATCATCATCTCAGCTTTAATTCAACTGACATTCAACACCATCCATAGAAATGTTTCTAAAACCGTGTAATTCTTGCCACTCTTTCTTACAAGGTTTTAAATTAATACGAGTAAAGATTGAAAAGTAAGGAGTAGGAGAAATATATTCTTCTTTATAATACCAATTTGTTACAAAAAGAAAGGAAACTGCTAATTAAATTTAAGCATCACTCTGGTCTTTGTTTGCAGTCAGTATAAAGAAACGTGCACTCAGAAGTAGTTTTATCTCCTACCAGGAAAGATATCTTGCACAGTTCCAACATTAAATACATTTTAGATAATTAAAGTTAATGGATGCTAATTATACTCATTGTTTGAAAAATAATATTTTAATTAAATTTCAGTTTTTGTGAGCATCATATAGGCTAATTCAATGCACTCTGGAAACAGTCTTCTCTCACTTGATAACTAAAAGAAACGCAACTATTTAAAGGAGTGTCTTCTACCTGTTTTTAGTTTTTTATTTATCACTAGCTTCAATTGTAGACTTTGATCAGCAGTTTAAAAATTTTGGATTTCTTGGAATAACATATGACATCTTTTACATAATGTGAGAACAATATATACATGTATATTAATTCTGAGTTATCTATTGATAATATTTTAGATTAACTGTTTTCATGTAATCTGTGAGTAGTAGTTACCAGATTTTAATGCTGTGGAATCCCCATCTCCAAGTGCTGATAATGGGACCTGTTTTGTACTAGTGGAGAAACAAAATCTCAGAAGTTGAATTGGTTCCTAGTGAAGGTTTTTGATAGCTCCCAGGATCAAATCTCAAATTTCAGCCATGCTGGAAGACCTGAACAGCCGGGAGTTACAAACTTGGGAGTTGCTCATTTGGCTTCTTCCCATTCCTTAACATTTATTGCTCAAGGACAGAGTAGAAGGTTGTGTCCCTCTTCTCTACCACAGCAATGACTCCACTTGTTCACTGAAAAGTCCAGACCTGCTACTGCCCAATGTAAAAAATCAATTTTCAGATCTAAATTAAGAACCAGGCATTGAGTGAAATCCATGATGTTATTTTCAAGAAAATCATATTATATTAATGAAAAGAGTGATGAGAACTCACTAAGTCTATTTTTTTATCACCATTAAAAAATTATATAAGATCAGAGATTTTTATTTAATTTTTGATCCCTTTATTGGTATTTTCTACTAAGATGAAGAATCCTTCCTGAAAGTATTGTTCAGAAAACACTTGTGTTCAGCTTATGTATAAATTTTTTACTAACAAATGAAACAAATGAACTGGAAAACCAATATTGTAACTTTAAAAATAGCGAATAATATTTTACAATGAAGAAAAAGAATCCAAAATGTGTGAGTTTAACTTACTAAACTGAATTTTTTTAATTGCAATCTATTTAAATAAAATTTTAATCTGGAAAAACACCAATTTGCAAAGGACTAATATAGGATAAAAAATTTAAAAAATGAAGGGAATATTAAACATAGAGGGAAACCGTGATATCACCTCAAAACAGGAGGCCAGTGGCAGCAGACAAACCAATATGTATCTGCCAGGAGATAACAAAAATAAACACTATGGAAGCAGAGAGGAGACTGAAGGTCAGATATTTTTATTGATTAGTGGTCATAAATACCCATTTACGTCAATGCAGATTTCTGCTTAGAGCAGGGCAGACACTGAATAGCTAAAACTCAGCTCTCACTGTGGTGCTGCTCCACCCAGGGACTTGCTCCACAGAGGTGCAGATTGTTGATGTATGAGATCACCAGTCATTCCTATGCTGTGGCACAGGGGGCTGATGAAAGATACAGCCAAGGTCATCTTTACAACTCTGAGAACAGTATTTGTCAGCTCTCCAACCTCCAAATGTGCACCAAGGTCCTGCAAATTTTTAAAGTGGAATACAAAATCCATCCTGCAGCTTTTTAAATTAAAAGACTTAGCACCTCCTTTATTTTGGAAATGGAACCTGATATTTTGACAGCTGTTTGCCTGGTTGCAAGAGATACCTGGCCTGATGTAAACGTAATTATTATGTTCTCTGTTTGTAAGCCTCTGAAAAATCTCTGTTTACATAAGCATAGTAGTTATAGGTTTAATGTCAGCTGAAAGTCAGATCCTCTCACCATTTTTCCACTAATGTGTACACAATTATAGGAAAATGCTTGAATAAGGAAAAAACATTATATGCTAAAAATGGATGAATTGCAGGAGGCAGAGAATGGATAAGGTAAGTATGTGGACAGATGGAAGTGGTGAGAGGAGAACCACAGAACAGGCTGGTGTGACAATGAGTAGATTTTTGAATGTTCTAAATAAGTATTTATCTTATTTATTCAAATGCCTTGCATACTCTTGTAAAGCTTCATTAAGAAGTCAAAACATGTTTGCAATATAATCTTTATGCTTACAGTGCATATGAAAAGATTCCATAATGTGACATACTTTCTCATTTTTGCTAAATCATTTATTTTTTTGTTCTACTGCTGTGGTAAATGACTTCTGCAGCAAAGTTATGACTGGTATTCCATTATATTGATTAGATATTTTCTATCTAATTTGGGCATCCTGCTAAATACAGAGTATATATACAATGGAAAGATGGAAGTAATAATGTAAGTAAATGCATTTAGGTTTACTAATATGGAAGGTTTTATTTTATCTGTGGTGAATTATATTCCTGTCATTTGGAAAATAGTTAAATTCCATGATTCCATATTCCTTTGAAGAAATGAATAGAGAATACAACAGAGAATGAAATCTTGGAAGGGCAGGAAAAATAGGAGGAAGAGTCCATGAGAAGTATAGATTTCAGTGCACTACTGCTTCAGGGAGGCTGATTAAACAAGCAAGATGAAGGATATAACATGAGTCAAGTAATTGGGTAAAGCAAAAAAAGCAAATGGAAGTAGAATATAAGGTAAAAAATTCTATTCTGTTTAGGGTGGAAATAAAAAAGAAGAAAAAAGATAGTAAAGGCAGAGTGAAAACCCAGGGTCTTATCTCCTGCTAAGTAGAAAAATCCATTTATATTAATGAGAACTTCTGCTTAATAATTGATGGCATTGTCTTGCCCACAGTAAAAATTGTTAAAATACCATCAATAGCAAAGAACAAAAAGAGATTAGGTCATCACTCAGGAGGTTACTCTAGATCTGTCTCAACCTTTTTCAATGGTGAGTGGCAGAATCCCCTCACCCTCAACCATGAAGAATTGGAGTTATTGCAAACCTCTGCAGATGGCTTTCACATTCAGAATTTATGCTTTTGACAACCTGCATCACTCAAAGGCTTTACAGACATATGATCTATGAGTTCTTTTCTTTCAATCTGTCACTTCTGCAAAATCTCAGAATCATAGAATAATTCAGATTGGATGGGGCCCCAGGAAATCATTAAATTCAACCTGCTCTTCACTTTGGTTTTTTTATATTCAAATACGGGCTACCATTTAAAAATACTATAAAAGCATCCAAAAATAGCCAATGCTCAGACAAGTCAAATTCCCTGAGCACCCCTGATAATATATATAAAGACACTAAAGAAAATTCTACACCAATACACATAGTACATGGCTTGAGACTGATTCTAGAACTTGGCTGATTATACTAGAAAATTTGGCTTGATTCTGGGTAGCCTGAAAATGTAAATTTTTATCTAATTATGTAAATAGCCAGAAACCTTAACATAACTAGGTTTACAGGAAGCAAAAAGCCTAATAATTTTTTCTGTCTAGAGGGTATATTTCTTTCTATAGGGTATATTCCTACTTCTTACATATCTGCTACTGCCACAGAGGGATGGAGAATGAGGTGAATTTGAAACACTTCATCTCTCTCATGGGCTCTCAGAAGCTGCAGCTTCCTTCAGGACACATTCACTTCCTCCTGTGTGTAGTCCAGCACGTGCTGCAGGTGGATCTCTGCATCCCTGTGGATCTCCATGGGCTGTGGGTGGATCTCTGCACTCCCTGTGGATCCCCATGGGCTGTGGGTGGATCTCTGCACTCCCTGTGGATCCCCAGGGGCTGTGGATGGATCTCTGCACTCCCTGTGCATCCCCAGGGTCTGTGGGTGGATCTCTGCACTCCCTGTGGATCCCCAGGGGCTGTGGATGGATCTCTGCACTCCCTGTGCATCCCCAGGGTCTGTGGGTGGATCTCTGCCCTCCCTGTGGATCCCCAGGGTCTGTGGGTGGATCTCTGCACTCCCTGTGGATCCCCAGGGGCTGTGGGTGGATCTCTGCACTCCCTGTGGATCCCCAGGGGCTGTGCACTCCCTGTGGATCCCCAGGGGCTGTGGGTGGATCTCTGCACTCCCTGTGGATCCCCAGGGGCTGTGGATGGATCTCTGCACTCCCTGTGCATCCCCAGGGTCTGTGGGTGGATCTCTGCCCTCCCTGTGGATCCCCAGGGTCTGTGGGTGGATCTCTGCACTCCCTGTGGATCCCCAGGGGCTGTGGGTGGATCTCTGCACTCCCTGTGGATCCCCAGGGGCTGTGGGTGGATCTCTGCACTCCCTGTGGATCCCCAGGGGCTGCAGGGGCACAGCTGCTTCACCATGGTCTCACCACGGCCTGCAGAGGAATCTCAGCTCTGGCACCTGGAGCACCTCCTGCCCCTCCTTCTCCACTGACCTTGGTGTCTGCAGAGCTGTTCCTCTCACCTTTCTCACACTTCTTTCTCCAAGCTGCTGTGTGAACTTTTCAAAATGTCTTTTGCCAGAGGTGACACCAGAAATGCTGATGGGCTCAGTTTTCTTTAGTGGTGGGTCCTTTTGGAGCTCTCTGGAATGACTTCCTGGCACGGGGCATCCCAAAGTCTCTTCTCACAGGAGTCCCCACTGCCAACACTTTGCCATGCAAACCTTGGTGGGAAGTGCAAATGGACAAGAAACTTTAAAATAGGCAATAACATTTTTTTTAAATAATGATGCCTCAAGATTTCCTTGGAATTCAACAAAGGAATCAAGCAAAGTGACACATTTAATCACCGACTGATATTCATTAACATTTAGTTATTAGGTATATTGTTTAATGCTATCTTATTTTAATAAGCCTAAAATAAATGAAAAACAAATCTTTCTAGAGTTTCTTTTCCTTTACTGCATATTTTTACTTCCTGCCACCTATGACACTGAAGTTGCCATTTCAATAATTGCAAAATTACAGATTTTGTGTCTTGTGCTTTAATTTCCTCATTAGATAGCCAGGTGTCTCATAATTTATTTAGAACTGATTGTGCTAGAAACTTTCCTTGGAGATTTTTGCAACTGTACAGAAAAAAAATATGATTTAAGATGCAAATCTGAGCTTATTAAAGTTACACTCTGCTAGAAATTTGCAAGACTGATTACAAACTCCTTGAGTGGCCTTCATCAATTTAACAACTATTAAAAGTCCAGCAGAGGGAATATGAAAAGATTTCTTAAAACAGCAGGTTCACTTCCTCTTGCTAGATAAAATATTAAACTGATTGACATGAAGTAAAAAAGTGATGTTTTCATTAAACTTTTTTATAAGAATACTAGATACACATAATAAATTCTCCCCTTCCTAACATCTCCTGCTATTTCATTAATTTAGGTATAGCCTGAAGCATTGGTTATGAATAACATAACCTGGAAATTTGTTTTTGTCATAGAGAAAAACCACATAGCCTCTAAATGCAAACATATATCTGAATGTGTTTTTTTCCTTCACTGAAGTAATTTTATAGCAAATGTGTAAGAATTTATGTTTTTAGTTATTCAATATTATTGTGAAGCCAGTTTAGAAAGAAGAAAAAATCTGAATGGATGACATGCATGTACTGAATATTGCTAGGAAAACAGAGATAAACTATCAGAAGATTCATTTTTCATTTAAATTTTGTTTTAATTTAAAATAATTTTGGTTTACAATTTTATATTAAATTAATTTTTTACAAAATTTGTTTTATCAGAGCATTTTAAAATTTTCATTAAGATCTTGATGATAAAATTTACTCTTGGGGTTGACAGTTTTATTAGAAACTAAGTAATCAACAGTCAACACTTCAAAGTATAGCTGAACAATATTGTCATTGAATATTTTTAGAGTACTCTAAAAACTTACTTTGAATATGTAAAATGTTGAATAGGCTTTACTATATAGGTAGATAATCCAAGCAAAAATGGAGAAGTCGATTTGATTTTTAAAAATTAATTATACGCCTGACCCTATAGATTATATAGGGTAATAAATGAATTCACAACCATTCATAATTTTGTAGTGTTGTGGACAGATGATTAGTTTCTATGTTAATTTCTCTCAGTGAAGCAGATTTTAATTTTAAAAATATTTATTGTAGTGAAATTTTTAGGAAAATGGAAGTTATGACACCAGAAGACACAGAGAAAAAAGAGAAAACAGTCTATGCTCAGACTAGCATATTAATTCCTCTATATTTTCTGCATATTCACACCTTGTCAGCAAAAACTAGATTTTTATATGGGCTGTTACCTTTCAGAGGGAAATGAGGAAGCCAAAGTTGGGTTGTTTTGGGGAATGCTGTTTGGTTGGTTGGTTGCTTTTTTCTTGTTTGTTTTGGGTTATTTTTTGGTGGTGAAGGATAGTATTTTGTGTAAATTTATGTAAGAAGTGAAGAAGGAATAGCAACAAACATGGCGCAGAGATAATGTGGTGACATCTATAGAACTCCAGCAACAAGAGGTTTCAGTGCCTGTCTTCTGCTGAGCCATCATTCATTCATTTACATTGCTGTACAAACCAAAAGGATTATCTGACCATAAATACTTTCTCAGGCAAAGCCAGTTCTGTTCCATAGAGAGTCCCTGCACTGCCTTTCATGCTGTGGCACTGTGCATACAGCACCAGGTGCCTGCTCATCCTGAGAGCCCCTGAGTACCCACACACACCCAAGCACGCTCAGAAGCCTTTCACAAGCAGAGTGTCCAAGAGTGCCAAGAGTTTGGAGCTGCAGCTTTGTGGTAGCACCAGCCTGAGGGAATGTTTGGAACACTGGGGCCTGTGCTTCTGCTCACATGGCCAAATTTCTGGAGGGATGTGAGTAAAAATCACTCCTCTCCATGTTCCATTTACAGCTAAAATATTGATAATTTCAATAGGTTTTTTTTTACTCATAGCCACCTGTTCTTAATCAGAGACATCTATTACTAGTTAGGAAGAGAGAGATTCCTATTTGATGGCATGACATGAAAATTATTATGTTGGTACCATCCTACCTTCTGGAAGTCCTAGACTGACATAAAACAGCATTCAGGTTTTCCTGTGAGAAGAAAAATGGGAAAGTAAATTGTTACATTTTAGTTTATTTTGTGGCTTGGAGAAAGAAAAGGGAAAAGAGTAAAATGTAGTACTTTAATTTTCCTTATTTTTTTTTCTTTTACATGAAAAGAAATTGTGTTGACACTGAAGGAATGAAATTTACATTTTGAGCTTACTTCTCAGAAACAATGTGAGTTACAAATTTATGCTGAAACTTGCTTTAACCTGGATTTCCACAGAATGAAGATAAAGAAATGCAGATGAGAATAGGCAGCAGCCAAAAACAGATAAACACTCATTTTCATGTAATAGTAACAAAATCACACAGAAGATAATGCAGAAAAAAAATAAATAAAAGCGCAGTCAGAGTATTTTTACAGGTATTTTTCTGTCCAAATTATTTTATACTTTTTTGTTGCCAGACTAATGTGATTAATGGAACAGCTGAAACAATACCTGAGGTATAAGTTGCAAACAGATCCTGAATTAGCACCAAAAAGTCTGAGACTTCGATTTTTCTGTTATTTTGCCCATATGGAATGGTAAGCTCAAGGACTTACAGGAGTGAATCCAATGGGCAAGGCAGAGATATCAGTCTAAAGAACTGCATGCAACTTGAAGAAATCAAAGTCAGCAGACTGGGGATCCCCACTGCAGAACTGGGTAATCCTGCCTCACCAGTATGTGAAAGTCCTACAGGTGTAAGAAATGCATCCTTGAAACAGAAGTCTGGTTGATTCACTATGCTGAAATGGCTTGGTGGTTATAAGAACATGCAAATCTTGTAGGTATTTCATTACAGGACAAGCAGCTCATGAATAAACTTTCACCTTTCTGCACAGAATGGCCAGTAGTGTTGTTTTTCTGAGAATTTTTGAACTAAACCATTCATCTAAATACACAGTATACTACTTAACTTTCCCTTAGGATGAAACTCACCCTCTGCACAGGACTTGCACAAGGTTATGCATCACTTAAGTCATGTTAATGCTCTGTATTTTTTAGTTGGAAGCTAAATGGTGTGTAGATCTTTGCACTATAGAATGAAAATTCTAATGTAGAATGAGAATTATACTCATTTTCCAAATGATTCTCTGAAAAATGTTCAGTATTTTGTAAATATCTTCTTCAAATTGTAAATATCTTCTTCAAATTGGAGGACCAAAAAGAAGAAATATTTTATTGAAAATCATTACAATTTCTAACCATGTTGTATGCCTTTTTTTTTGTATTTTCTCTTTTATCACCTCTCTGTTGGTTAAATAATAAAGATCCTGCCCTCTCAACTACCCAAACAACATTTTACCTGTTTTCTGCATTTTTGCACCATATTGCAAGGGGAAAAATATGCCTCCATCAATTCTCATCTTTCTGAGATAATTTGCCTTTACACTCCTGGTCCTTCATAATTTATTCCTGGAACAAATTAACCTTCCAGTCATTAGCGTTAGTGATCATTTCAGACCCTTGGTCAATATTTGATGCTAGTCTCTCCCAAGCTCATGTCACTCTTTCAAACAAGTCTCTATGACCTCTGATAATCATTCTAGATATCTGCAAAGTTACTCCATTATTTTTTAAGTCCTCCTCTGATCTGCTTTTTGATAGCTGTGCTGCTGACATTTTTGCCTCTCATGTATATATCTATATATCTCTATCATTGATATCTATATCTATCTACATCTATAATGTTTAGGCAGAGTGCAAAGAGGTTCAAGTTCTGTCCTGATTCAAAGCTGACTGTATGTGAGGCATCCTTAGGGATATTTATCCAGTAAGAACAGGATGTTCCTTAACCTAATAAGTTTTGCTAAGAGGTAGAGCATGTTGTTCAGATCATGAGATGCAGTTGGTTGTATTTATTCCTGAGTGGATCTAAGAAATTAAAAGGTCTTTTTTTCCCCCTTCTTATCACATCCTGTAAACTGCTGCTTTTATTCTCTGTTACCTTCTTTTCCAGTTTCTCCATATTCTATTTTGCCCTTAGATTTTAACTATGTTTGCCCTTGGATTGTAAGTGGCTGAAGCAGAGGCTGTGTTTTTGCTTTGATGTTTTTGGTGGGTTTTTTGTTTGTTTGTTTGCTTGCTTGCTTGCTTGCTTGCTTGCAGTTATTTTTTCTTGATTTTTTAAAATTTTAGTATACACAAATACAACACTCCATTGCTCTGGTTCCTAGGAGTTCTAGCTATACAAACTCAGAATAAAACACATCATACTGACTATTATTAATGAGCTAAAAGTATTTGCTATCCAAACAGCATTTTACTGGCTATTTAAGTAAGCATTTGTGCTTCTGCACTGCTCCTCTGATTCCAGTCAGCACTGAGTCTCCTCAACCAGAAGTAAAGCCCCGGCAGGGAAGTGCCACTAAATTACATGACCATGGTTGACACAAGATGGCCTGAGCATTTCTGTGCCAGGTCTCAGCTGCCCATTTGGGGCACAAACCCATGATGCAGTCCTGCTGTAAGGAGTGCAGGGTGACAGCCTGGGGCCCAATGTCCCAACGTCCCAACATGCCCACACTGTCAGCACAGCCCCAGCAGCTGTCAAACTTCATGCAGAGATGGGAGCAGGTTCTGGTGCCAGTAGAAGGTAACAGTAGAAGGTATTTGACAAACTGAATTTATGGCAGCTATGGGCCAGACAGAATTCCAGCTTGATTATTTACAGCTGGAACAATTTCTGGTACTTCAGATCCAGAACTATAAAATACTGGACAGCTTCTGAGAAACCCTTTTTAGTGACAGGGTGCAGCTGCTAAATATATATACAGTACAAAAGCCCAAACAGATTTTAGCACCAGCTCTAGACTAAAACAAAAGTAAAACCCTAAGTATTGGGTTCTTTTGATTAGATTTCCTGTGGCTCTTGAAGACATTGCTTGTATATACTTTTTGGCTGCCACACAACTGTACCTGTGAGATAGTGGTAAAACACTGACAAAAGCTGTATACATCCCTAGAAAATGCTAGCCTGCTCACTTAATATTCTGCCTAAGTCAAATAATCCAAGTGTAACAAAAATCATCTGTACCCAGAGCTTTGTGAAAAGAATCTATATCAGGATCCAAACCAGATCCTGTTACAGACTCACTTAGAAACAATTATATATGTTAGACCAGCTGGTGACTGCCTCAGTGATCACTTACAATTTTAAAGCTATAATCACAGAACCACAGAATGTTCTAACTGGAAGGGATCTTGGATTTCAACTCTTAAATGAATGGTCCCTACAAGGATCAAACCTGCAACTTTGGCATTATTAGCACCATACTCTAACCTACTGAGAAATATGTCACAAAGATTTTTGGGGAAAAGGAATGCAATGAAATTGGATGTGATTGTTGTGTAGAAACACCCCAAGAGTACCACAGACACAAGCTGAATAATGTTCTCTGCTGTTATCTGTCTTGGTATAAACTGATTTTCTTTTGCAGATATAATGTTTGTATCTGCAAAAAAGTATCAGGATATTCCCTGTGAGTAAGAGAGGAATCCCTGGGCATTTTCCTCTTCCTTAATGTGGTGTATTTTCTGAGAAGAAAGATAATTTAAAAGTAGTACTGTCATGAATATTTGCTAAACTAGCAATGTTGACCTAAGACTAATTTCCCAAATGTCATGAGCTGAATCAAACCCACTGAATCCATTGTATATATCTTGGGGAAGGAATCTAAGTAGTATCAACAAGCATTGTTCACAAAATGTCATACAGGTAGAACACCAGAACCATTAGTACAAATATATGTATTTTCTATGTTCAGTTATCACTAGAACTTAACTAAATGAACAATTTTATTTGTGTCAAAAAAGGAGAATAATCAAGAGAAAATATTCTAAATTATCTGATCCCTGTATTTCCAAATCCTGACTCTGTATGTTGCTGTTCAATTGATCAGAAACAGAGCTTTAATTTTCTACTAAAATTCACTGTGAGGTATGTGCTTAAAACTACCTATAGAATCTATTTCCTAGTGATCATTACACTTTGAGGGAGCAAGCTTTTTGTATAGTACATAAAGAATGTGCAGGAGTTATGTTACTGAAGGCAAATCAATGAGTTAAGTTCTGCTAATATTGTACTGTAGATTTACTAGGACAATCAATATATGCACTTTCTTACTATTTGAAACAAATAAATATATTTGTAATAATCGCTTTGAATGAATAAAATTATTGGAAAAAAATCCATCGAGCAATTCCATAGCATATCATAGAAGCATAGAATGGTTTGGAATTAAAGGGACATTAAAGATCTGCTTCAACCCCTCTGCCATGGGCAGACACCTATATCAAGATCAGGTTCCTTAAAGTCCCATTTAACATGGTCTTGAACTCTTCCAGGGGTGAGGCATCCACAGCTTCTGTGGGCAACCTGTTCCAGTGCCTCACCACCCTCACAGTAAAAATTTCCTCCTAATATCTAATCTAAACCAGACCTTTTTCAGTTTAAAGCCATTTCACCTTGTCCTATCACTACATACGCTTGTAAAAGATCCCTCTCCAACTCTCTTATAGCCCTCTTTAGGTACTGGAATGTGATTTAAGATCTCATCAAATCCTATTCTTCTCCAGGCTGAACAATCCCAGCTGTCTCACCCTGTCCTCCCATGAAAGCTGCTCCAGCCCTGCTGTGATTTTCCTCATGCCTCTCCTCTGAACTCACTCCTGCAGGTCCATGTCCTTCATGTGTTGGAGACCCTAGAGCTGGATGGAGTGTTCCAGGTGGGGTCTCATGAGACCAAACAAGAGGTGCAGAATCACCAGACCTGATGGCCACACTGCTTTTGATGCAGCCCAGGATAAGACTGGCTTTTTGGCTGCAAGTGCATATTGCCAGCTCATGTTGAGCTTCTCATCCACCAACACCTCCAAATTGTTGGAAGTTACCCTCAACACATTCCAGGACCCTCTAGGACTGCTTATGCTCTGCTGAGTTGTCTCTACAACAGATGTCGGGGTGGTTGAAATGTTCCATGAAGACCAGGGCTTGTGAATATAGGTCTGCTCCCACCTGCCTGTAGAGGGTCCCATCACTCATTCTTCCTGCTCAGGTGGTCTGTAGCAGATCCCCACTATAATGTCCCCTGCCCACACCCTCCCTTTAATCCAGATCTAAAGCTCTTGGCTGGCTCCTCATCCACCCCCAGGCAGAGCTCCACGCACTCCAGCTGGTCACTGACATAAAGGGCTACACTGCCTCCTCATCTCTCCTGCCTGTCCTTTCTAAAAATCCTGCATCAATAAAAAAGGACTGATATTCTAAACCTTCTAATTAAAGTAATTTTTTCAATGCTAATTTATACAAATACGATCAATTAAATCCAAATCAACTGCAAAATGTTAAGGATCGCAGATCATAATAATTCAAGTGGAATAGATTTTATTTGAGTAAACAACCTGGAATCTGACACAGGTTTGGTGAGCTTGGAAATAACAAAGGAAAGAAGAGGAATATAACAGTGGGATGATTATCAGGATGAGGTGAGTCTCTGAAATAAATTATTGCCTTGTTGGAAGGGAGAGGGATAAACAAAAGCTTGCTTTGTATTGCATTTATTTTATGATAAGCAATAGCAAAGACACTATCTAGATGACAAGGTGATAGTGTGTGACTTTCAGACTTAGAAACAGCAGCCAATTTCAGTCTCTTTCAGGCAGTTTATAGGCTCAGAGAATTATGTAAAATGAGAAGAGCCTCTGGAGGTCATCCAATCCAACTTCCTGCTTGAAGCAGGCTCAGTGGGTCAGGTTGCTCAGGACATTGCTCAGCTGAGTTTTGAGTATCTCCAGTGATGTAAATTCCACAATGCCTCTGGGCAGGCTACTCCAATATTTTGCTGTTCACATGATAAAGTCTTTTCTTATATCTTTGAGGAATTTTCCTTGCTCAAAATTATAGTTTTTACCTTTTCTCCTCTTACCATGTACTTTCAAGAAAAGTCCAGCTCCATTTCCTGTGCTCATCAATTAGGTAGCTGAAGATAGTAATAAAAACCCAAATTATCTTGCCTCTTTATGACCTTGTATATTTACCAGCCACTCAGAACACAAGTACCTTGGTCCTTGCCTGGAGATTGCAGCACATGACATGGAAGCACATGCTTTAAGATGATTTTAAGTCTGGGTAAGCCTGAATAGAACTTTGGGTGTGTGTCCTGTTATCTAACAAGGTCTGTGTGGCTACCAGCCTGCACAGGGTGCCAGCTGTGCATTTGCAGACCACTCTCACTAAATGCAAAAAGAGCAGATTAAACACACTGCAGACCTGGGGATCAGCTTGTACATGCAATGAACAGTTGCCTGGGATTTCTGAGNAAGCTGCTCCAGCCCTGCTGTGATTTTCCTCATGCCTCTCCTCTGAACTCACTCCTGCAGGTCCATGTCCTTCATGTGTTGGAGACCCTAGAGCTGGATGGAGTGTTCCAGGTGGGGTCTCATGAGACCAAACAAGAGGTGCAGAATCACCAGACCTGATGGCCACACTGCTTTTGATGCAGCCCAGGATAAGACTGGCTTTTTGGCTGCAAGTGCATATTGCCAGCTCATGTTGAGCTTCTCATCCACCAACACCTCCAAATTGTTGGAAGTTACCCTCAACACATTCCAGGACCCTCTAGGACTGCTTATGCTCTGCTGAGTTGTCTCTACAACAGATGTCGGGGTGGTTGAAATGTTCCATGAAGACCAGGGCTTGTGAATATAGGTCTGCTCCCACCTGCCTGTAGAGGGTCCCATCACTCATTCTTCCTGCTCAGGTGGTCTGTAGCAGATCCCCACTATAATGTCCCCTGCCCACACCCTCCCTTTAATCCAGATCTAAAGCTCTTGGCTGGCTCCTCATCCACCCCCAGGCAGAGCTCCACGCACTCCAGCTGGTCACTGACATAAAGGGCTACACTGCCTCCTCATCTCTCCTGCCTGTCCTTTCTAAAAATCCTGCATCAATAAAAAAGGACTGATATTCTAAACCTTCTAATTAAAGTAATTTTTTCAATGCTAATTTATACAAATACGATCAATTAAATCCAAATCAACTGCAAAATGTTAAGGATCGCAGATCATAATAATTCAAGTGGAATAGATTTTATTTGAGTAAACAACCTGGAATCTGACACAGGTTTGGTGAGCTTGGAAATAACAAAGGAAAGAAGAGGAATATAACAGTGGGATGATTATCAGGATGAGGTGAGTCTCTGAAATAAATTATTGCCTTGTTGGAAGGGAGAGGGATAAACAAAAGCTTGCTTTGTATTGCATTTATTTTATGATAAGCAATAGCAAAGACACTATCTAGATGACAAGGTGATAGTGTGTGACTTTCAGACTTAGAAACAGCAGCCAATTTCAGTCTCTTTCAGGCAGTTTATAGGCTCAGAGAATTATGTAAAATGAGAAGAGCCTCTGGAGGTCATCCAATCCAACTTCCTGCTTGAAGCAGGCTCAGTGGGTCAGGTTGCTCAGGACATTGCTCAGCTGAGTTTTGAGTATCTCCAGTGATGTAAATTCCACAATGCCTCTGGGCAGGCTACTCCAATATTTTGCTGTTCACATGATAAAGTCTTTTCTTATATCTTTGAGGAATTTTCCTTGCTCAAAATTATAGTTTTTACCTTTTCTCCTCTTACCATGTACTTTCAAGAAAAGTCCAGCTCCATTTCCTGTGCTCATCAATTAGGTAGCTGAAGATAGTAATAAAAACCCAAATTATCTTGCCTCTTTATGACCTTGTATATTTACCAGCCACTCAGAACACAAGTACCTTGGTCCTTGCCTGGAGATTGCAGCACATGACATGGAAGCACATGCTTTAAGATGATTTTAAGTCTGGGTAAGCCTGAATAGAACTTTGGGTGTGTGTCCTGTTATCTAACAAGGTCTGTGTGGCTACCAGCCTGCACAGGGTGCCAGCTGTGCATTTGCAGACCACTCTCACTAAATGCAAAAAGAGCAGATTAAACACACTGCAGACCTGGGGATCAGCTTGTACATGCAATGAACAGTTGCCTGGGATTTCTGAGAGCCGTGCAGCACATTCAAAATTATTGCTACTGTAAATGGGCTGTTTGGCATTGAGAAATCCTGGCCAGACAGACCACATCAAGCAGGATCAATGAGAGAGCTATATCCACTTATTTCCACTTCACTACATCTTCATCTGCCACCTATCATTGCTGTGGGTGATTAAAGCTGAAAGGAGCAATGCAAAATAATATCACATGATTTACAGTTGGTTTTACTTCTATGCAGAAGCTTCATCTGAATTACACCCTTCTCTGTGACTATATTTTTTGATGGAATTTGTCCATATTTGCTTTATGTTCTGAATCTTTGGTGTGTTGCTTCAGTATCATAACAACTTGTTTATTTTATGCATAACACATTTAGTCAGAGAATGGACACTATAGCATTGCATATAACACTGGAAAAATAGATTTTATAGGCAATATATGGGCACATAACACTTAAAAGTTAAATAGTTTTTCACTTGTAACTCAAGCACCTGTTTTATACCTACTCATTGTGATTTTATTTACATTATAAATTTTCAAATCACAGTTAAGCCCATAGATACCCTCAACACAGATAATTTGAGCACAGATGCTTCACATACCAAAGAAGCAAAACATCCAGAGTGGAGAGGACCATTCCATATAAACAGTGTTGATACAAATCACATCATGACACAACGTAAACATATTCTGTCCTGTGGAAGAAGAAAGAGACAATGAGAATACATTTTTGATAATGTGGGGAAAATTATGATAATGTGGAACTTACACAAATCCTTTGAATGACAGCAATATATATGATATAATTCAATTTTCTGTTAGGTATACACATACATATGTTAAAACAATTATTGCTACAACATTGTCTGCATGGTGTTCTGCTGTTTGCTGTCATTTGGTTCTTGTGATACACTTACTTTGTATCCCACATAGGGAGCTTAAGGTGAGCTCTTTGTCTGTGCTCTTTTACATGCTCTGGGTGAAGTCATGTCACCAACAGCTGCCTTGTTCTTACACAGAACAGGAGTCATACCTACCCAAGAGGGACTTTTCAGGTGCATTTCTTCCAGCTTTCCTGGGCATGTCCACATGGGCAGCAGAAGTAGTGGCAGGATCAGCCAGCAAGTTTTTCCTTTACAGAGGAATGGTGTTAATTCTGTTGGTTCCTTCCTCCAGTTATAATCTAAAATACCTGCAATTTTTAGACTGAATATAATTGAGCTGATTTATTTCAGTGTACATTCACTAAAAATATTGGGTTTGTTTTTTGATTTAGTTTTTTTTTTCACTAATCCTCTCCTAATAAATTTTAGCATTAGTATGTTTTTTCTGTCCAGTACTGAGCACTGAACCAGCATTTCAATAGAATTACAAATTACAATGACAAAGTTTCATTTCTGAGTTTGCAGGACCATCATAGTGTAGATGAAGTTTACTCTTTTTTCCCCATCTACTCTGTTTTGCATTTAATCTACACTAAATTATTCTATGAGTTACTCAGTATTCAAAGGTCCTTTTCTCAGTTATTTCCAGGAAATAGAATAGACTCCTCCATATTATCTGTGAGTCCATTCAATGGTTCAAGCTATGTTTTTCTTCATCAGGTGTTAAGGGAACTTTAAATGGATAGCTTAGCCTTAGAAAATTTTATTTTAATCAAATTCTATGACTTCATAAGTTTTTTCTTACCTTTCAAACTTAGAAACAAATTAGAAATTCAACTTTGTGAAATGGTCTATTTCAAGCCTAAAAAATGCTCAGCTTTCATTAATATTCAGTTTAATATCTGAGTTTTGTATTTGTGACTGTACTGAAAATATCATCTAAGAGCTGAGTAGAAAGGCTGCCAGCCCTTTGTCTTTAGCAGTGTGTAAAACACCTGTTCTAGATACATGTTTTAAAAATAAAAGAACCAGTTTTATAATGTTATTTATTTCAGGAGTAAATCTTCTACTTTAACTCTCTGAGGTGAGTTTTGTTTTCTTTTTTTTTATTATTATTTTTTTAAAGTCCTGGCTAGGGTCATGCCATGGCTTCACCATGTTGAACCATGTTAAGCCAAGCTGAAGATGCTTTTGGAGCACTTTTTCAGTGGCTAGGGTGCATGTGGATTATTTGCAGGGTATCCAATCAGAAACTCTATGCCCTTCCAGCTAAACAAATTGGGTTCTTAGAGAATGACTGACGGAGCCTGAGGAGAGAGGAGGGCTTTTTACTTGCAAGTATAAGCACAGAAACTTTCTATCATAGTATTCTGTCATAGAAGAATAGGGGAGCTCTTAGGGAGCTTATAAAACACAGTTTTGAATAAAAAGGAAACCCTAGAACTTCCCTTGTTTAGAAATGAAGACCGTCTTTCCAAATAGTCTTGTGCTGAAAGGAATTCTTATTTCTCTCAAGACCAAATTCACACTGTGTGTCTGCCTGTCAGCTTGCTTTCTAGTTCATGCCACAAACATTCACAGAGTCAACTCCAATTAAAACATTGCCAGAGCTGTCACAACTGCAAAAAGTCTCAGAGGAAACCTTTCAGCCCACATGGCTGGGCTTCCATTCACTTTGCCACAGCAGCCTGCACCTAGGGAAGAGGCTCCTGTTGTTCCAGCTATGATCAAATAAAAACTCATTTAATTGTTTCTTAATTTATTATGAAAGCAGAGGAAAAGTACAAGTGTATGTGAGATTTCTATACATTTACTAACACACCTTCTGGCAGATTTATACCTTCCAGAATAACAGTTACATATTGGGTGTGTGGGCACAATATGTTTAGCCAGTCAAAATTCAGCCTCCCTAGTCATTCAGAACAATATCAAAATACTTACATACTTTTGCTAATAAGAAAATTACAACTTAATCAAAAGATTAGCCTAAATTACTATTTTAGTTATATAGTTATGTATTAGATTAATTCCCTTTCTCTTGCCAACTTAGTTCTTGATAAGGAGAAGGTAGTAAATTGCCAGAACTTGGTGAACTTATCTGTGAAAGGCTGCTGAAGAAACTGAAAGCCCTTGAGAAACTTCAAGCTCTGCTCCTAGCAGAGTAGCTGAGCATTTCAGCTGCTTTCACCAGACTCTTGGGGTTGAGCAGAACTTTAACACCACTATATACTTTTGTCTTTGGTTTCATCAGAGCAAATTTACCTTTGGCCAGGTTGATATTGGAAAAACTACATTTCTTATCATTTATATGATAATTTTCATCAGTTAAATTCAAGAATTTTAAAAGACACAAACTAGATATCTCTGAGATGTGGTAGAGTTACAAACAGTGTGGATTTTTGAACACTGAATTGCTCAGAGATTACACAGGAAACTCCACTGTGCCCTAAACATCTTCTCAGCAAAAGGCACAGGAAGAATTATCCCCAGAAAAACTCTCCATTAGCCATTTTAGCATCCTGAAAGGCATGTGTTAGGCAGATATTAGTGGTGAATTACACATGTTGAAGATTCCCCCTACTCCAAAAGGAAGAACAGAACAGGGAGAGCTTCAAAGGCACACTCCTTTCATCAGCTGGCCATTACACTGATTTCCTGTACCTGGCCTTTTTGTAAGCTCCTGAGGAAGGTGGAAGGGAGCTCATAAACCTCTTGACATTTTGCTTTGCAACAGCTTAAAGATCCTGGGTAAGAACCTATTATAGTTGAATCGATTTGCTTCTTTAACCCTTGCTGCTCATGTAAAGGAGAAGATTGTGTGTGTGTGTTTTTGTTGGTGCTGTTGCTATGGAGAACAATTAGGCTTATAACCCTTAAAAGCAACATCTGTATGTTGCTGCATGGAGGCATAAATTATATTACATTGATGCAACGTAAAAACTGTCTTGTCTCCAGGCATTACAGCACCAGTAAAAATTTGGCCAGCAGCTAAGTAGTAATAGAGATATAGACAGGCCTAATGCATTGCTTCTCATATTTTGTGTTCATAAATCAAATACTTTCTCTTTTGAAGTTTTGTCTCTTTGGCCAGCACAATCTTTTTGTGTCTTTGCTGATATGAGTTTATTGAAGCTTTATTTTTTTGTTCTTGTGTATTTTCCTGGTTGGACTGTGCAGGAGAGTACTTGCAGATTGTCTACGTTTGATAAAAGGAAAATAGAAAGTTACATATAGAAAATAATATTTTTAATGTGATTTATAGGCATTTTCACTTTCAGGTGAAGCATATTCAACTGTCTTACTTAAAAGAAGCATGCAGAGAAGGAAATAGCAAACCAGTGTCTTAATTACTATGGAAAGAACTGAACAGCTAAGAAAGCTGCCAGTTACTTCTCCACAAGGGGAAACTATGGCAGAATAAGTGACAAATGTGTATTTGCATTCCTCTCTAAATTCACTGTAGAATTGGTTGATGTGAGTTTAAGCCTCTGAGTTCACTTTTAAATATTTTAAGAGAATGTTGTGTAAAAGCTCAAATTTAGAGGATTTATCACAATATCTGGCAGAGACTGATTGTTAGTGTTCTGAAACCAAATGAAATATCTTCATGAGAATATATGTGATATGCAGACATTTTCTGGGAAAAGCAAGTTCAAAATATTACTGAATTTTATGGTCTTATCTAATTTCTATTTATTGGTCTTATCTCTCTGGTTTGTATTCGAGAACACTCATTTGTTGCTGATAAGTAGCCCTGCTTCTATTCTGCTGATTTCACTATCAAGTATTCATAATATATAACTCACAACAGAGAAAAAAATTGTTTTCCCTTTATAGCATTCTAACACATTTTCCAAACTTCACAGCGTAAATATAATTAGAATTTTAACTTTAGCAAGTGTGCTGGTTTTGGTTGACATAGAGTTAAGAAAGATACCTCGGAGGTGGTTAATGGATAAAACCAATGGATTAAACTAGGATAAATCTAGAAAGCAGATTATTCAAAATTACTTAAAACAGTTTTTGCTTAAAAAAGAATGGTATTTGGCATTCAATTTTTAAAGAGTTAAATTTTTTCTGAAAAGGTATGCTCACATCTAGGTTACAATAGAGGACTAAAATATTATATCGTGTCTAGATTATTTTCCTGAATAAGTAAAGTAACAGTTGTTTCTGAAGGAACCAATAGATACAGCTGTTCAGATTTTAAAATCTTTAAGTTGCTTTGGATTTTTTATACATATATTGACCTCATTTGTCTTAATTGGTTCTTAAGCCACTGAGTACTACAATATCTAAATAGCGACAATTATGATGAAGAATTTTTTGTTTTGTTTTATTGTGTTATTATTTTTCAACATTTTTAAAAAGAATAAAATATTTGTCTTCATTATGCAGTAATTGAGGGCTTCCTCACATTTTTAGAATTAGCTGACACATAAACATGGGAGTTGTATGAGAATATTTCTGGGTGAAAATTATCAGTGCTGAAAGAGGCTGGTAATATAAATAGCATATTTACAAATAACCTGTCTCCCAATACACCTAGGAAATGGCAGGAAAGTATAAATTAAAGGAAGGTAGAGAGGTAATATGTGAAGTTGTCAGGTAATCATATAAATCTCAGTAGTTTTCTGCATATGCATTTTTTAAAACTAATGAAAATGTGCCATTTGCAGTTTTGTGAAAGATACAGTTTAGAAATGGCAGCATTTGAACAGCGCAGGGTAACCTTACACTATACACTCACTACCTAAGCAGGACCATAAATGCTAGGACATAAACAAGAAAATAAACTATTGCAGTACAGGCTTAGCATCCCATTGAATCAGTACTAATAGCATGGCTTTAATACTTCCCTAATAGATTGATTATACTTCCCCAGCTTGAAGACATAGGCTAAAACAAATAGCATTTCTGTGATGGTTTTTTATGAGAAGGATCATGTTAAGCATTCAATTAGATGGTGGCTTGCATCCTCAAAATATTAAATGACCATGTTTTAGGATGTGTCTTTCTAAGCAGCAAATGTTATGTAAATACTTTTGTGTGCAGAATTTAACAAACACTGGTAATAAGCAAATATGGGGAAACTGTTTCCTTTTCCTTCAAACTTGCTGGGAAATTTAGAAAGACATAATTAATATTTATCTGTTTTCAGCTTTATATTAGTCATAATGAACTAAAAAGCAACCTTCTGCTTGTTTTAAAGTCTTAGTGGCTTGCCTGAGGTTTTACCCATAGCTGTAGAATGGGCAGAGAAGAATATAGGTAGTAAATAATTAGAGAGAAATTTAAAGAAAACCTGCAACACTCTGGAAGCAAATTTGAGAGACTGGCCACATTTAATGCTTTGTGAGGCAGGTAAGAAAAAAACAAAGCTCATTTTAAATATTATAAGATAAACATGACAATGATGCAACTTTATCTCATTACATCTTGGACTGAAACATAATCAAAGAAAAAATTTTTCACTTTTGGTCTGTTTATGTTTTAGACAATCATTCCAGAGATCATTAGAGTGGTAACAAAGGACACAAGGAACAGTAGAGGGGGAAGAAAAAGAAAAAATAGAAAAAAAGTAAAAAGGAGGCTGATAGTTGCTCTACATTTTATTTCTTTCTTAGTTTTGTCCTAATGGCCTGCTAAAACACTGTCACACTTAAATACTGCCATTAATAATATTTGCACATTTCTTCCCTTCTGAAGACAAAGTAATTTGAGGACAGGAAACGGTACAGCTTTCAGTCATATATGAAATGGCAAATACCAGTGTTGTGGTTTACACACAACCAGATGTCTTACAGAATTCAGAGCTGTTAAGTTACCATTTGTTTTGATTTGGCTTCAGAATAAGCAACATAATACAAAGTCTACTTATGAGCTATAAACATGGCAGCAAACAAAATACACTACCGAGTTAGAGTGGATCCATCTTTTATAATTTGCACATTTAAATGTTAGACAATGAAGACTACAGCAGTAGAGAAAAATGGGCACCTTTGTAGGGTGATTCATCTCATTCTTACATGTCTGGATCACACAGCTGATTTGTGCTTCAGAGCACAAAGGGGTCCAAGGGTGCCTAGTTGAAATTCAGATGTTTCACTTTTGAACACCTAAGGATAGCTGAGGTTATTTCTATCTATTATACATTCAGTAGCAAAAGGCTGTCCTACAGCAAAATGGTCTACAGTCACATAAGTAAATCTCTTCACTTTCCAGGAGAAAAAGAGGTTAGCTAAAGTGCCAGGAATTCTTATGGTAATATGTTAGGACAATACAATTTTCATTTTGACCTTGCAGGCATAATATGTGTCTTCACTGCACAAGGTAATAATTTTTAAATTTGTTTTTATTTGATTAAAATGACATTCTATGTGCTTTAAGATTTAAACTGTTACAATTTGGGCTTCACCAACATTCTCAGGTGCTTTACACTGGGTGTCAGATAGACCATCAGTTGTCCTGAGGAGAATCCTCCTCTTACTTCCACAAAACAATAGTTATTTCCATTAACTCTTTGTTAAGTTCAGCTTATGTGTGAATTTAAAGAAATACCCATGAATTTTTGTAACTTTTAGTGGCTACTCTTTATTTTGACTTTTTCTGTATATGCTGTACAGGAAAGGTTTTCCTTCAGTTGGGAGAGAGTTTTTACCAACCAAACTTTTACACGAGAAGGAGAAATTTGAATTGAGGTTTTAAGTCCAAAACCAGATATCATGTCCCAGATGGGAAGCCATGGTGACTTTGTAAAGTTGGGTGAACAACACACTCTTATTTCTCTGATTGCTAACACAATTCTTTTCAGCTGAACCTACCACTAAGTGTACCACAATGCTCTCTCACATGTGGTCTAAGAAGTGAACTGAGACCATCAATCTAGGACATAAAAAAATGGCTAAAAATTGTACAGTGCTCACCTAGGGTGGTTGAAACTGTGTCATAAGTTGAAAGTACCATGTATCCAATTATAAATCCCTTGAGATGTTTGAGTGACTGCTGTTATTTTGACAGAGAAATGTGTTTCCCATATTACATTTCAGTCACAAAGACTTCATAGCAATGAAAAAGTCTTGTATTGTTAGGGAATTTGTAACATTGATGGCAAAGGTAAGAATTCAGAAAGGAAGACTGAACACATCCAAAGAGCAAAAAATGCCTTGTACACATAAATAAAAACATGGTCAGTTAAGATAATTGATTAGACCATGTTTTAAGTCACTTATGAGTATTTTTCACATCAATGCCAGATGGTGTGATTGACAATAAAAGATTAAAGGATTAAAAGAAAATATCTCAGTTCTATGGAATAACTATAGGATTTAAAGGATTTCAGAAAGGGCAGGACATTTCACAAAGGATAAAGCATCAAACCTAAGAAAGCTACGCACAAGAAATAGAGAAAAATCTGTTAAAGATATATTCCAGGGGAGGAAACATCAAAACACTCTCTGCACCTTGTCAAGAAGTGCTTGATTGAGTTATACACAGTGGGTACATAAGAATTTGTTTTCTAGAGAATAATGCTTTGAGCAGTATGTATTAGAAAACCCTTTCAACCTTAAACATCACAGCATTACCTTTGTAATTGACATCCATGCTCATTGAAAGTATGTGGAGGAAAGAGAAAAACAACCTCCAACTCCTTTTTAATTTCAGATGGTTTTGTAGCCTTTGATTATTCTGCAGATTCTCTGAATTAAGATTTGCTGTAGTTTTATGTTAATCTGTCAAAGCAAAGTATTTTGTTTACTGTCATTTTTGTTTACTAGTATGTAAATAAAAATTTACTAAGTATTTTAATCATGATAGCAGATAAAAATAATTCTTTATTCTTATTTAGGTTTCAAGTCTCTCTTGAGCTGTAGAGACTTTATAGGAAAGTTCTGTATATTGCTGTGGTTTGATCACCTAAGAACAGCATTAATATAAATTTTTTAAGCCCTTATTATGACGATGAATACACCAGTCAAGAGATTGAGGCATTCCAGAGCTGTGGGTTTGTTCCAAATCTAAGTTTAAATTAATGAGAAAGGTCTATGTTTATTCTGATGGATTTTGAACCAGACCTTTTCCACACTGCCCACACTATCAAATTCATCACTGGATGATGAATACTTAAAAACAGCCCTGAAGAGAAGGATTTTAGGCTACTGCTGGGAAAATTGGATATGAGCCAGCAATTGGGAAAGACATGGACCTGTTGGAAATGGGCTGGAAAAATGGAAAAGGGTTGTTGAAATGGGCAATCAGAGAGCTGGAACACCCTTCCTGTATCAAAAGGCTGAGGCAGTTTGGGTGGTTCATGCTCTCTGAAGAAAAGGCTTCAGGGGGACCTTTTTGTGTCCTTTCAATATTTATTTATTGAGGAGGCTTATAAAAAAGATAACAAGGGACTTTTTATCAAGGCCTGTATCAACAGAACTGAAGGCACAGGTTTTAAACTGGAAGAAGATAGATTGAGATGAGATATAAGGAAGCAGGTCTTTAAAATGATGGTGGTGAACCATTGGAATGGGTTGTCCAGAGAAGGTGTGGATCCCCCATCCCTGGAAATGTTCAGTGTCAGGCTGGGTGGAGCTTCCTGACTGAAAGGTGTCCCTGCTCATGGCAGGGGGTTGGACTAGAGGATCTTTAAAGGCTCCTCCCAATCCAAAGCTTTATATGGTGATAAATGTCAGCCAATACTCACTATTTTTTTATTTTATCTACAAATCTTATTCAGTTCTTGTCTAATCCCTTGCAACTCGTTGTCTAGTAGTGAATCTCCATGTACTCCACCATAACAAGAAAGAGACAGGCATTGCTTCCAAACTTCTGATGGCCATCTTGTTGTAAGGCTTAAAAATGATAAGGAAACAGAATACACATCAGACAGATTATTATAATCTTTGTCTATAATTATAAAAGTCACAGGAGTTGCTGCCTATTCTTTTTCTTTTCTTTTTGTTATCTGTTATTAAAATAGACATGGGATGTAATGGTAGCTCTCTGTAAAACCACAAGAAAATTCCCAAAGGACTACTGCAGTATCCAGGTTGTATCACCCAAATATTAAGATAAACATAACAAAACTCTTCCCAAAAGTGCATTATCCATAATGAATATTGCATTAGACACTATGTAAAGAAGACAAAGAAGAAATAAGTAAGTCAGAATGTTTGGTTTTTGGTTGGTTTATTGTTGTTGTTGTTGTTTTGAGTTTTTTTTTGCTCGTTAGCTTGTTATTCAGAAAGAAAAAAAACGCAAACCAAACAAACACATTTTATAACTTGACCGGACATTGTCCTGTGCAATGAGTACTATGACAAAAGCATTTAATTCCCATATTTACTGTATTAAAAACTTCACTTTACTTACTTCTTCCATGTTGTTTCTGCTTTGTGTGTGGAGCCACAGCTGTGACCATCTAGAGCTTCAGGGTTGTGCAGTACTTAATTATAATTGGAATAGAGCAATGCTGCTGTTGCCTTGTGAGCTGAGTTTCATAGCAGGGGTTCTACTACTGCTTCAGATACTTGGCTGAACTCCTCAGCTGAGACAGGCAAAGATAAAGAGTGGACTGCTTGACCATGGCAAACCTGGCATTTCTGTGTATGTCTAGAAGCAAAGTGATAGCATATCCATGTATTTTGAAGAAGTGAGAGTCCTTAGAGCTCATAGGAGCCTCCAGAGATATGACAGATAAGTGAAAGCAATAGAACTGCAAATTTAGATATTTTAGTTGAGTTCCATTGATTCTATTTATATGGGTTAACCTTCAATTCATGTTTCCTAACCTCTTTCTGTTCCTCACTAGTAAGGCTTGAAATATAGTAATCCTTTGGTGTGTTCATTTAACAAAATGAAGGCTGAGCCTTTGTGTCAGTCTGGAAGTGCTACTCAAAACAAGCATTAATCATCTACAGAGAGGTGCTGTGGAAAATGCTGTCATATGACTTTGTTCCTCTAATTAAGCCACCTATCTGAGGCACCTCTGTTAGAGGGACATTGTTAGGTAGTCCCCCTCTGTAGTTAGAGGAGAGAGAGAGGCAACACAAATGGATAATTGACATCAATCAAATCAATGGTTTGGAACAGGACCTTCACTTTGAGAAAAATACCAATCAGAAATGAATGTATTTTACATTAAAATCAACTGTATAATGGACTAGCTTCTCTATCAGTAAAAAAAGAGTACCTTCACAAGTGCTTAATTACCTCAAAATAAAGATTGCAATAAGAAAAATCATTATTTTAGAATATATGCCAGCAAAAAATCTCCTGCTGGGAATTCAGTACATTTAAGCACAGAGCTGATAACTGCTTGTGAGATCACCTGGATGAAAACAGCCTTTACTTCAAATCCTAATCCTGCTATGTAAATTTAAAAGAATTCTCACAAATCATCTGTAAGTGAAAGAGTTTGGGTCAGGAATATTTGAAATATTAACTGAAGTCTATACACAAAATTTGAACTCTAGGGCACACCTTCAGAGGGTTAGCTTGTATTCCTATAAAAAAACCAATAGGTATATTCAATCCAGCATAAGAGTCTGATAATGAAAAGCTACTAAATAGAACCCTACATTAATACAAGAAGTGAATTTTCAATTTTAATTACACTAATTTGAATGACCACGCAGGGCACAAGAGATTTCTTTAAAGTTAAAATGCTCCTTCTTTGTCTGCTTTCCACACTTCTGTGGTTTTGGATTACATACAGGGCACAGAAGATTTTTTTTTTATATCTCAATTGTCTGGTATATCACTAGAATTTTTTGTGAAGACACAAAGTCTCTTCACAACTGACTGCATACCTACAAGGTAAACTTGAAAAATTAATTAATGTTCAATTCATAAGTCTTGCATGAATACATGGTACTTGGACATTGACTATGATAAAAAAAAATAGCTTCAACAAGTGAATTAACCAAGATGTCATCAATTACTAAAAGGATAAAAGAAGATATGAGTCTATGTGCATATAACAAAAATATGGGAGCAGTGGAGTATACATAATTTGTAGTTTCTATGTAGATTTTCATAAAGCATTTGGTGCTTTAACTCACAAAATTCAACTTAAATTCATTCAGAAGGATTGGTTCACTCTTACTGCATTGATTAATATAGGAATATTATAAAAATCTACTCTGTGACAGATTAGAGATAGTATTTGGTGTGTGGGAAGGATTATAGTACATGTAATTTCATTTAAATCTTTACTTGCTATTATGAAACAAAGTAAATTATATTTTGAGAAAATATAATTTGTAGACTCACAAGGCCAGATTCTTATTGCCAGACACACAGCACAGCTTCATTGCAGACTGTGTGTCCATGGCCATTAACAAAAATGTAGAAACTTGCTCTTGCATTTTCCTAGTGGCAACCTCTTGTCCAACTTTTACTATAAAATATGAATAATAATTTAATGCACAATTTGGCAGCTTTTAGCTGAGCCAGTGATTCTCTCCAGAGAAGTAACCGGGCAGTGCTGAAGTGGGAGGAGAGTAAAGGCAGAAAAATTAAAGAACAGGAAGAACAGGAATATTAATAGAGAAATGGAAAACATAATAATAAGAATGTCTGGAAATAGAGGTTACTTCAATATATCCACATCAATAATTTCACTTTAGACCTTACCTGCAAATCTGAGTTACTTGACTTACAGTTCTAAACATTAGTCCTTGCAACTTCTCAAGTCAATATTTTCTCTTCATGTTTTTTCTTCTGCAGGTTTGCTGAAACAAATGTACCCCATTTTCATTGAAACATAACAGGAGCTTTCCTTCATCTTAGGTAACATCAAAATTGCCACAGACAGCAAAGGATAACGTTTTATCAATCTTTCTTTTGAGATATCTATAAATTAATAGCCTGCTTCAGTGGTTGACAGCTCTAGGTCAGAGTTTGTCACAGGTTTGACTTGAGGTATTTTGGAAACTGCATCTAGCAACCCAGGATAAACAGACTGTTAGTAGGCAAAAGGGTCTGGATTAGATTATCTGCTTCCCAGTGACAAATAGCTGTTAGGAAAGCAAGCCCTGTAGGGATTTTCCCCTGAGGAAAAAAAGACAATTGAATAGGCTTGGAAAAAAATGATTGTAGGTCTTGTATTGAAGAAAAGAGGAAGGCAGAAGCAAGTTGGGAAAGTCTTATAAATATATGAATATATGCGAAATAATGATAATCTGCCTCTATCTGGGAGTAACAGCCAAATAATCTAAAAAAGGAGCACTGAAGAAATCTGATACATGGAGTGCAGTAGTGTTGGATGGACCTGTAATGAGCCAATTAAAGTTATTACCTTTCTAGATTAACTTGTACACTCCAAACCTGCATAAAACCTAAATAAAGAGTGGACAAAACAGACATCTTGGATCACTGGAAGCAAACAATAAATTTTGTTCTGTGAATGGCAGGAGAATTTGTAGACTCTAACAGGGGAAAACAGTTTATTTTAGATGGTTTTATCAATATTAGTTTTCATTAAAACAGGAAGTAAACAAGCTATTAAAAGATATAATTAACTAGGGATTCTGTTATTTGTGTAATAGAAATAGAGCTAGGGTAAGCTCCTTTAATATCAGCATAGACAGCTTCTGGAAGTAATACTGACATTGATAACATACAGAGAATTTGGTGTGAGTCTCTGAAAATTACATCTTCCTGCTGACAAAAGAACACATCCCAACTACTGGTTGAGATGCAATCAATAACTGAACACTACAGGAGATGAATCTCATCATTTAAATGGTGTTTATAAAGTTAACACAAAACATTTTAAGACTTTCATCAGATTAGGGCTGAAAATTATTTGGTTACTGCTATGTATCTGTTAATGCTGAAACACTATAAATTTAATACCTAGCCTGATGAGTAAGGTATTCCAGCATCTACATAACTATATAGATAAGTTACAAAATTATAGTAAATTGCTTCCAGAAAAATAAATGGGGAAAAAGAAGCTATTTCCCCTCAATCAAATACATTTTATTCCCTGTTTTCCTGACAAAGCAAAGGAATCATCAGTAGTAGTAATTCAGAGGCTCTGCAGGGATAGAATGTTTACATGATTTTAGCAATAAGAAGCGTTAAAGTTTGAAACACTTTTGTTCCTGTTGCAGAGCAGCAGTGTTCTGTATGTCTGAACTTAACAAGAAAAGAAAAGGAAATAATTTGTATATTTTTTTCTAATGATCCAGCTTTAGACTTGAAGGGAAGGTGTGCAACACTTACCTTGACTGCTCACCTTTCAGTCATAACACTATGGCAGAAACTCTAGGTACACAGAAACTCAAGATATAGCCTGCACTGCCTTCATACCATTTGGTTTGAAACTCTTACAAGTAAAGCAAAAAAAGATTGGGTTACATCAGGTTTAGGAAAGAAAATATAAGAAAATAACACCCATGAGGATGCTGGCATTCATTATTTTGAGTTTGACATCAGTGTTTTACCTCCTTAGAGGAAATTATCTGAGATTCAGTCACTTGGCTACATTGAACTGCTGTGCCAGCTCAGTGGGCATCCATGGCCTGGACAGACTAAAAAGATTTGAGCAACATTTGATGAGGATGAGAATACTTGCTGAATCAACTACACTAATAAATATTCAACTACAACAGAATCACAGAATAAGCTGGGTTGGATCATCAAGTCCAAGTCCTGTCCCTGCACAGGACCATCCTCAAGAGCCACACCATGTGCCCAAGAGCTTTGTTTAAATGCTTCCTGAGCTCTGTCAGATGTGGTGCTGTGACCACTGCCCTGGGGAGCTGTTCCAGTGCCCAAACACCATCTGAGTGGTGAACCTTTTCCAGATACCCAACCTACACCTCCCCTGACACAGCTCCAGGCCATTCCCTCAGGTCCTGTCACTGTCACCACAGAGCAGAGATCAGTGCCTGCCCCTCCTCTGCCCCTCACAGGAAGCTGTAACTGCAATGGGGTCTCCCCTCAGTCTCCTCCAGGCTGAACAGACCAAGTGACCTCAACTGGCTTCCCCTCAAGGCCCTTCACCATCTTGTAGGTCTCTTTTGGATGCTCTCTAATAGTTTAATCTTTCTTATATTGCAGTGCCCAAAACTGCCCCCAGCCCTCGAGGTGAGGCTGTCCCAGCTCAGAGCAGAGCAGGACAATCCCCTCCCTTGCCTGGCTGTTGATGCTGTTCCTGATGTCCCCAGGACAGGGTTGGCCCTCCTGGCTGCCAGGGCACTGCTGGCTCATGTTCAACTTGTCACTGACCAGGACCCTAATCAAACAACAAATCTCTCCGTTATTTTTTGACAATAAAAAGATCAAGAGTTTGAGGGGTTCATAAATATTGGTTTTATTTGAAAATTCCTGGCAGAAGTAAATTGATTATATCTATTAAAATAAATAAAATTATGCTAAATTAAATACAATTATGGTAAATTATTTCTTTAAGGTAAGGAAATTTTTGTGGCTGGAGTGTACTTTATCCACAAAGTTGTTATTTCTCCTATTTTCTGTAGTAAAATTGAATATGCAACTTTCTTCTGAAGAGTTTCTTCTGAAATATGATGTAGAAAAATAGAACAAAACCACTCATTTCCTAATTCTTGTTATATTTATTGATTTTGAATTAATTTTCTTCATAAAACCCCATAAAATATAAAACCATGCACCTGCCACACTCTTTAATCATTCAATTTAAATTAAATTTATTTCAACATTTCAAAAGACCTACTAGATTAGGAATTAACCTTTTCATTTTTTTTCTTTGCTATTCTGAAATACATTAATTCTGGTAGATTTACTGAAAACAACAACAACTACAACAACAAACCCCTGACTTCCTCTTTCATCTATGAAGGATATAGAGAAGCATCTCATAACACTCAAAGCTCCAAAATAAAACAATAAAAATAATGCCTATATTATTTTAATCTTAAACCTACATCTGTCAAATTTCTCAAAACTACTTAAATGTATTGGGAACAGATATCAAAGTTCCACTGAATTATTGATGAAATACTCATAGGAACAAAGATTATTAAATTTACTGTTATAGTATGTGTTTAAATCAGTTAGATAACAAACTTAAGATCTATACTTGCATATTTCTAATTTTATAGGATTGTACAAATCTGACACTTGGAGACATCATAATGACAACACCAGATCACTTAGGTCTTACCCTAACTCATAACACACTTGTTCTAGAAATGATCTTTTAGTACTTGATCTCCATGGAAATTTCTTGAAGCAAAGATGACCTTAGGACTTAATTTCTGGAGTTTTCTTTTTGTTTAAAAATAATAATGAGTATTAATGTAAACCAGAGGATATTAATAGGGAATGACTGCCTTTACTACTTCCTAAGTTACAAGTGAAATAGCTACTGACATCAGGATATTTAAAAATAAATTAAAATGCTCCATGAGCCATTAACATGGCTATATGAACAAGTAGAATTGCAGTGTATCCTGATGGTTTATATGCATTCATGGTGATTTCTTGCTATGCCTTTCTTCAGCATGAAAAGGGCAAAGAAATTGGGACATTTTGAATGAATTACAGAGAAAATTCTGTTGATTAGAAGTCATAGGGTATCTCTCTCCTGTGGTATTATATTTTATCAGTCCTAGCAGTCCAGATTTCACACTATTGTGGAAAAAAAATATTCCAATTAAATTATGTTTTCTCATGTGAGTAGAAAAATGTTTATAGGATAAATAGTTCCCTAGACTGAATATTGAAATAATAGGATTTTTAACTTTGAGTGTTGACACGGAAAATGGATTAAAGGAGCCAGAGGTTGTCATAAATTTTCCCTGCTACCAAGCTTAATGCAAAAAGACAAAAGTAGGTGATATCAAGCTTTCTGGCCAGAAAATTGTTACCAGCCCTTTGAGGACAGTTTTATTGTTCCCTTCTGTCTAGAGGTTGAGACATCAGGAAGAATAATGGCACAGCTATTACTGAAGTCACTGATTAAATGGGGAAAATGCCTGTGCTAACAGTTTTACAAATACTGAGTATTTGAAACCATGGGATTTGGCTGGGATTTTGTTAGATTTTTTTCTTTTTTTTTTTTNTTTTTTTTTTTTTTTTTCTTTTTTTTTTTTTGGTTGGTTGGTTGTTTTATGTTTTGTTTTGGTTTTGTGTGTTTTGGGGTTTTTTTGTTGTGTTTTCTTTGGGAGGTTTGGTATTCTTTTAGGTTTAGAATCATGCTAGAGAAACCTTTCAACAGAGAACTTTACTTTTCTAGAACTGTCAGGTTGGTCTTGCTTATTCTTCCCACCACAAATTTATTTGTAAGGCTGTTTGAGATCCCGCTGTTATTATATATTTTTTTTACTTGAAATGTTCAAATTATATTAAAAACCACAATGACATTTTCATTAAGAATCTAGATATAATGACTAAGGGTGAAAAAACCCTCTGTTTTGAATTTTTTTTGAAAGTTATGTTGTACTTGAAATGGGAAATAATCCAAGAAATTAACTAATTTGTAGAATTCAGTCTAGATAGATCACAACTGCTCTTGCTGTCTTCATCATCTCTGAAACTATCAGACTGAAAAAGTTAAATGTATTTGTGCTTTTTTTAGGTTTTTTTTTCATTATTGGGGCATCCAGGCACAGACATCTAATTGTCTACAAAAATAGCTTTCAAAAGAACAAGTTGCAGGAGGATTTCTGGCATACTGGGCACTGTTGACTCTGTCTTTAGAACATATATAATGGTAACTTCTACAAGGTAAACCTGTATTTTCATTACGTATCCTGTAGGATAGGATGCTTGATTTGGTAGGTGAGTACACTGGTCCAGCTTGGCAAATCCAATGTTCTTAGATTTCTTCACTATTTGTTTTTATTTTAATTAAAGGCTAAACTGCCATGTAAAAAGAAACTTGGCAAATGCCTTCAGTGAAGATATGAAATTCTGAGACACAAATTTTAAGAAGATTGATGTTGCAGCACTGTGCAGGTAACATCAAAGGAGATTTACAATAGGAGCACTAGATCAGTTTTAATTACCTTTTCTAATTTTTCTTGTTCACACGGACAAATTTGTTATCCCTTCTCAGCTGTGGAAGGGTAGAAGAGCTGCTTATGGCAAGAAAAAAGAGCTTGACTCAGCATTTTGTCCTTTTTTTCTTAAAAGATTGCAGTATAGCCTGGGGTAGCGTTATAATGAGGCATGTTACTGTTAAAGGAATAATGTAGCATCTCCTACACCTCCAGGTCTCAGGGGGTAAAAACTATTTCTCTTGACTGCTACCTATCAGGTACAGTTCTAGAAGGAATTTTTTGTATATCCCATGCCAAAAGTACCTATTTAAGTTATAAACTAAACCCTCATTTTGCTTTGCTAGTATATTAAACTAATCAGATAGTTCCTATTCAACTTATCAGATTTTTGTAGTATTGAACATCAGACACCTCCTCATGACTTTTTTCTTCCACATGAGCATAAGTCATGAAAATAACAATAATGGAAATAGAACAAACAACAGATTTTTATGGAGCTTTGCCATTAAGTCTTGGAACAATGGTGTGGGACTGATCAATCCCAGTGTTAGATCACCATGGCCATTCCCAGAGTTTGCACATTTAAAAGGATCACAAAAAACTCCAAAACCATCTGAACCAAAAAGCAGTAAAATTAAAAGAGAGCTCAAAAGGGAAATCAGAATTCTTAATTAAATTAATTAATTCTTTCAGATTATCAAGATAAAAAAGTGACTTGTTTAAAGAAAAAAAATGTATTTCACAAAGCAGAAATATTTAATACTGTGAGGGCAATAATTTATTGATAAGATCTGTATTAGGAATATGGAAAGCAAACAAGTTCAAATAAAAAAATAAGATGTTCATTTCAGTGGTATGAACCACTGGAACAAAATTCCAAGGGGAATAGAAGATTTTTTACATTGGTGTTGCATCTTGAAGTTTTAGGATTTTTGGAGGATACTTGGAGTTACTGGTTTTGGAAGCTAAAACATGCCCATAGGGTCACCCAGTTTGACTGTGTGCATATTATAAAGGGTCTTATATTAATCTCTATTTGAAATGGGCCATATTTTTAATGATAAAAATATTAATTTAAAAATGTTTAAAGTGCTTTTATAATCTGAAAAGAAAAAGAAATAGGATGTCAGGTGGCTACAGTTTGCCCTTTGATTGACATGGGACAGTGTATGCCATTTTATCAGCCTCTAGAAATTACCCTAAGAGAAATTTATTCTAGATAAAGTATTAGCAAGAGTGGTAAAAAGTCATGTAAAACGTTTTCCCTACAGAGGAAGCTTTAAGCAACACAGCTCTTCAGCAGAGGATTTCCATTCTGAATGAAGTATAGGAGGGAAAGGCATCATACTGAGGAGCTGTCTTAAAAGATACCATGCTGACACATCTGACTTTAGTGGGAGGTTTTTCTCCTTCTCCTGACACTTATCAGAGGAATGGCCATTTGATGACAACATTTATGTTCAAAATCTGGAAAATGCCTCAGAATAAATTTCATTCTGAATAACTGCAGGTTAGGATTGTTAACTGGGGTAATGTTCATAGAGTGATTGAAGGAAAAAATATCTGTGAAGTCTGTCTTGAAAATTGAATTTCTCTTTTTCTATTTTAAATATCGCTAACATTTTGAAATAATTTTAAAATGAAGTTTTATTCCATTTGAAGTTGTATATGTTGGATCCTTTGTTCCAGCTCTATGAAAGTGTCACATCTAGCACACCAAAAGCATGCACTGTTTTCTTTCCTACTATCAGCAGACATAAAAGGATCATCCTCTCCTGGTCCTGAACTACCACTAATTTTATTACTCTGATCAAATTCCTCATCTATAAGAAAAGATTGATTGAAACTCAGTCTTTTGTCTGTAAGTTTTCCTGAACTTGAAAAGTGACTGCAGTGGTATTTAAATATTGTAAGGCTGTTTGAGCACCTGCAGCATGTGAGCTAAAGCTTATGTCACTCAGGTTGAAGTTACAAAATATAAGCAGTTCTTTTCCCCCTATCCCATCACAGGTAGAGGTTTGAGAAACCAACATTCTGTTCTCTGGTGTGATTGGGTGGTTTGTAGCAGACAGCTTCTAGTATCTACTCTATTGTACTTCATGTATACTTCTAACATCATATATTAGGATACACAAATATTGAAGAGAATTCCTTCTGTGCTGTCAGTGATTTGGAAACAGACAATGGTCTATTTGACACAGAGTGAGTCTTCCAATCCATTCTTTTTAAAGAGTTCATACAAAGAATCACACAGATTGTTCTGAGTTGGAAGATATTCACAGGGGTATCCTGGCCCTGCACAGGGGAGCCTCAAGAATGACACCATGTGCCTGAGAGCATTGTTCAACTGTTTCTGGTTTTAAAAATATTTTGGTTTTGGTTTTGTTTAATCTTGTGGCTTTTAGTGCGTCTCAATTTTGTTTTCAACACCTTGAACTTATGCTAAGCATTTTTCCATCTGTTTAGCACAAAACAAGTAATGGTTTGATTCATTAAGGGGAAACAGATTAAATGTAATGCTCCTCATGCATATGGAGCATCTAATGATCTCTTTGTATCATGACCTCTGTAAGTAACTGGAATAATAGCCACCAATTTTCTATATGGAAAGTCAATCCAATTAACCTTTCACTCAGCTCCTCACTGTAGTTTCTTTCTGTGGCTCAAGTGAATTTTGCTTGATCTGTTAGTTGTAGTGGAAGCAGTTTGCTAACATCTCCTGTGAGATTTGTGTGTTTTAAATTTATTTTACTGTGTGCAGTCCCCATTGAGAACTCCTGCTATGACTAGTATGTGTGCACAGAGTGAGAGCAGAGATTCTGTGAAATGAAGACATAGCTGCAGCCAGCCATCTGACCATGGGGCTAAAGGATCCAGAAATCACAGGACAGGGGTCTGCTGACTCTATTTTCTAAGCTAAGAAAAATTGCTTTTTGAACTTCCAAGTATAGCAACTCTTTCATAGCAACTATTTTGTAAAAACTCTTACTCAGAAAGTTGTAAATACATAAATCATTTAATTAATTTCTACTTTCTAAAAAAAGTAGAATAAAACTTAAACTCTAATATTTATGATGAAATAAACCACTGGTGATACAGGCTCCCAATTCACTAACCCACATAGACATTTATCTGAAAGCCTCCATGATTTGTTTCAGAATCCTTATAAATAGGATGGATTAGTGAATTTCATCTTGCTGTGTATTTACTGTGAACAATAAATACTATTAATATATATCATCAATTCAAAAGTTCAATCTTTTGAGCAAACAAGCTACTTTGAACTTCGACATTTTTCTGTGTTGACAGCACTGACCTTTATCAAGCAAAGTAACTTCATTAAAATTAAAATTAAATATTTGAGATGTTACACTCACAGCAAAAAGAACCTGACTTACTGAGGTCAAACCACTTTCGATTTCAGGTCTTTGTCGGTGTTGATCATTTTGTGTTGTTGATAAACTAAATAAAAGGTCTTTGTGAGCAGAGATGCATTCAGAGGGAAGGCACATGGCTCAACCCAAGACTGGAAAACCCCCACTGGTTCAGTTAAGGAAGCCAGCAACCTGCAGCAAAGTCTACATCCTGTTGCTTGCAGCAGCAGTCAGGAACCTGTGCAGCATCGCGTTGCCTGATCTTTACCATGGCAGGAAAATGGAGTGTGTCTTTCACCAACCTGTGCCCATTGCTGTGCTTGCCCACTGATAAGGTTGAGAGGTATTCAAGAACCATCAGGACACAAACCTGTGCAATGTTCTCTAGGATGACCCTGATTGAGCTTGTAGGGTGAAACAGATGATCCCACAGTGCTTCCTTCCAATCTTACCCGTTCTGTGATTCTGTGATTCTGTGATTCTGTGATTCTGTGATTCTGTGATGATTCTGTGATTCTGTGATTCTGTGATTCTGTGATTCTGTGATGATTCTGTGATTCTGTGATGATTCTGTGATGATTCTGTGATTCTTCATTGACCAGGGGATGTGCTTCCCCTGTGCTTGTAGCCCCGAGCATGCTGCACACCACACCTCCTAGCTCAAGTGTGGAGCCCAAACATATGAAGATTGTGGCTTTTTGTGGTTTCTTGTGAAATGCTCTTCTGTCACTCACTTCCTGCCCTACTCATCTACTCCACACTGGGGCCATGGAGTCCCATGGAGAAGATCCAAGGGGAAGAGGGTTAGAAACCAACAAGTAATTTTAAGGCTCATCTCAAGAAGCTGCCCACTGGGATGCTCAGAATTACAAGCCAGAGCAGGTCACTGATTCAAGCAGAGAACAAAGGAACTGCTAAAGTATTTCCTACTTAGGTCATGCATGCCATGTTTTGGTGGGTCTGAGTATGCCTGAGAGCAGGATATCTGGAGTCACCTTAAAACTATTCACACATACATAGAGACACAATGGTGATCAGGGCACTGAACAGGGATCTGCAATGAGTAACTGACTCTGTGTGCACTTGCATAGGTGGGATGATAATTTCAGGGGGAATAAGGTCATCTCCAAAATCCTTTTCCAAAGGCAGCATGAGTTTTGAAGGAAGAGAAATATGTGTTTGGAAATATGTCATTTAGTGAGTTTCACTCAGGAAACATGAATTTTTCTGATGACAAAGTTATTTGTTAACACTTTCTCTTTGGCTGTAGAGCTTCCAACTCTGGGTATGAAAACAAGGTCAGAAATTATTTGCAGGCACTTAGCACCAGAGGAGCAATGAAGTACAAAAGGGCAGAACAGGTAAAAGATGCACAATAGATTGCTATTTGCAAGCATTTTAATGCACTGTCTATAAAATTACTCAAATGAGCACAACATAACCTGAAAATATTCTTGCTCAGGTCCAAAATTGTAGATAATATTAACATCCATGTAGTGTTACATGCTGTCCAAATATTTCTAGAAGATTGAAGTTCCACTTTAATCTAAAGTCCAAGTGAACAAGAGACCTCTTTTTTTTTGTGGATGGAAAACATTTAGGACACTTTCTTGAATTCGAAAGTATAGACTACAGATATAGTCAGAAGTCCATTAAGACTGATTGCACACAAAGTGCTTTTTGGATAATACCCTAAGGCAGAACTACTCAGAGGAAGGCAAGAAAGCTAAATACAGGCCATGTTCTTTGGGTCTAAAAGTTAAGCAAAGTATCCTTGTAAAGTCATTATGTGTCCACAGAAATAAAGAAAACAAACACGTAGATTACAAGTCGCTAGTTTATTTCAAGTTTATGTTGCAATGGATTGGGTTTTTTGTAAGCAGAAGAAACTGGTACTGAAATAATTAATTATTTTGCAAAAGATAATAATTCAAAAAAATGTAGAAATGAGAATCCTTTTGTTGGTTCTTTCTCCTCCTTAGCAGGCAGCTTTGCTTCCTGTTCCACCATTCCTTCATTAACCAAATTCTGAAGATATTAAAGAGAACACCCTGTGGATTTTTCCCCCACATGAGCACATATCTGATTGGATTCTCAGGGTTTGGAATTATTGCCTGCATCTGTAACAGGAGATTAAATGTACCAAGATCTGTACTCAGGACTGAAGCCTGAGACAAAATGGTCTACTTTGAGAGCTGCTAGCTTTCAGAGTGAAATGACCATGATCAAGTTACCTGTTTGGAAGTTTCCTGGATCTACTCCTGAACAGCACTGGGGAGCTGTTTACTGCCCTGTGAAATCAAGCCAGGCATGTGTAACAATTTAATAGCATAGATGATTGCAAGCTAGTGCTCACTGCCTCTCGAGTCAACCAACAGCCCAGAGTGCTGCTCCTCTTGGCTGCTTGAAGGAGATGTGGGGCTTTTGCTGAGGCTGGGCCATTAGAAGTAGAGGTAACCATGAGGGCTGAGTTTGGTGCTAAATGTATTAATGGACTTGAGGGTCAATGTTTGGCCCTTTATGTCACACTTTCAAAATTCACCACAGAAACAGTTGGGAATTCATTTGTTCCCAATTTCCCTTTTTTTAAAATATTTTGTCTTCTATATAAAAGTCTCAGAACAGGACTATCCTTTGGAATATATGAACAGGCATCTTGCAGGTCAGGATCTGACTTCCTTTCAGGTTACTCACAAAATTCTGGGTGCTGGGCAAAGAAATGGAACTCCTCTCTTTTTTCATCTGAACATTCATCAGTGCTTTCCTGTTTCTTTAAATAAGTATAGCAAGCTTGGAAAATGCCTCAATTTTTAAACTGAAGAGTAGTAGGCAAAGAATAGTTTTCCCCACAAATTTTAGTTGTGTTAAAAGGTGAAACAGAGTATTACTAGGAGGAAAACTAAGGAAGTAAATGAAAAAATTTGTTTGATCAGCGTAAAAAAAATGGTTTATGAATATGATTATCCTTATCTCTAGGATTAAAATGTCAGTGTTTATTTTTCTTAATGTACAAATAACTCCAAGTAGAATTATTTTTACTGTGACTTTCTATTCACATTCCTTCATGTCTGAGAGAGGATGAGAAAGACTATTTTAAAAATAATTGAAATTTCTGAGCTGGCCAGAAGACCTTAATCAACAAACTCACCCTTTCTCCTCCCTTAACATAAAAGAGATTAATTTTTAATAGCTAAATATGTCAGCACTGTTAAATGTTCAGTTCTGCCTTCCAGTATTGATTTACATACAGAAAATACTATGCCAGAAAATAGTTACACACACACACATGGAATAAAGGATGTCTGAGTTAAAAAAAAACTTTTAATTTTAACAATGTGTATCATATAAGCTTTATACTGACAAAGCCATAGAGTACAAAAAGCATAAATGTAAGGTGTGTATCTTGTATTCATCTACAAATGAAGCAGTGATTTTAGAGGAACTTGCAGAACTGCTGGGGTGTGAGTCATCTGTTGGCTTTGGGGTTGGAGTTTTTGACATCTCAGTTATGTTTTCCTGTGTTTGCTATAAAAGCAATCTAGATCAATAACTCAAATGGAGATGTCTATCTCATGGCTCCACCTGTCACTGAATCCCAGAACAAAATCTATTTGCTCTCTTTCTAACATTATTCAATTTTCTGCTTTTATGTCTTTGAATACATTTTCTGTGAAAACAATAGATAAGATTGTATTAAAGTTAGCTGCTGATGTTTTATGAGACCATTAAGGAAAGATCCTATCTCATTAAATAGCATAAATAGATTAAGAAAAAGAGGATTATTAAAATAGGAAGACACAAAGTAGCATATACCACTTTTTACTCCTTACTTTTACACTGTAATTTTTTAAAAAGTGATAATTATTGACATACGAGAACAAGTAAATATTCTTCTCTGAAAGCAAGAATAAACATGGAAATGGTGTCAAAACTGTGTCTCAGTAGAAGCAATGGAGGCATAGATACCCACTAAAGATGACTGACATCTGTTAGACTTCAGTTTTGGGTAAGTGGAACTGCCCTTGGAAACATCTGTAAAGAGGGGTGCAGATAATTGCATTAGATGCCAAGATCTGTAACAAATGTATACATTTATTCAGATTACTTTTACTTCTTCTTCCACTTACTTTACTTGGTAAAGCTAAAGGGTCAGTCTGGATAAAGGGTCCTATTTTACCTATCCATTGGGAAAGAGAAGACTGAAACAAAAAGACAGTGTAGGTAGGAAAAGACTTGAATATGATGGCTGAAGTCACACTGCAGTATGTATCTTTTTTTTCCCTACATGTCACAAGCTATTCATCTGATGACATTTTGGAAAGTTTGCTGTTATTCTGAAAATGGCATGGATTCTAAAAGTTTAAACATGGAGAAAATAAAAACAGATACTTGCATATAGAATGCAGACAATAAGAATAGGAAAAGATGGTGTGAGAAGGGCAGTTGTCAGTTCCTTTCTTTATTAGTCCTTTTCATTATGTGATTTCTCTATGTACCCATTTATTCAATAGTTAAACTAAAGACATGGATCCTTATGCAGTCATCCCATCAAGTCACACACATCATTAGTTCCAGCTCTTATTCAAAATGTCTTTCCTGAAACAATGAAAGAGTAGTAATTCACTACTCTTTAATCATAGGAGTGTATAATAAGGGTTACTAATAATATAAACTGAAAAAGAACAGTACTGAGATAGAAAAGCAAAGGAGCCATAGATCTAAATACGTGAATGAAAAATAATTAGCATTAACCCACTTCTGGTAATAAATGTAATTACCAAAATTCTCATGTTCTGATATGAAATATTCATTATCCATATATTTTCCCTTATCAGTCCAATAAACTGTAAACATGGTTCAGGGCTTGTGAACAGCACAATCTCAGAATCCCCAAAGATATTTAAGCAAGCAAGTACACAGTCTCTTGGCTCTATATGTGTTCTCTACAACTTCACCAAAAATCTTTGTTGAATAAGATGAAAAACCTTCTTTGCATCACCTTGCATGACAAAGTCCTCTTGATGCAAGGCAGTCTAGTGACTGACCACCATGCAGAAACCATCCACACCATCGAGAGGGAGTTCCTCTTCCCTTCTCTTTCACTTCTATTCTGCACACATTGTTCTCATGTTTCAGTAACTTCAGAAATGTCCTTGAAAAAAATGAATACACCAACTTTCACTGTATCTCAGTTTATCTGTTTGATAACAGGTGGAACCAAACTCCTTTCTTCTTTCTGGGGCTACTTAAACTTCTGAATACACACAGAAAAAAAAAAAAGTCCATGGCAATTCTTCCTCTAATTTCCTAACAAAAAAGATGTGCTCCCTACCCTCCAATACTTCATGTTTTCTGCATAAATAATTACATATTGCAATTATTTCATTTATAAACTCAGTAAATTGGTTTTGAAGGAAGAATAAGCTGAAGGAATTGTTAGCAGAAAGGCTGACTAAATGATTTGGAATGCTGACCTTGGATTTAGAGGTATTTCAATAAATGTCTTCTATAAAATAAGAATAGAACACAGGATTATTGACTTCTTTTTTTCCTATCAAAATGTTGTTAAGATTACAGCTGTTTGAAGGCAACATGACTAAGTCTTCCTTTTTTTGAATCCAGCCAGAGGTTAAATATTTATAGCAAAATCTCAGCTTAAAGAAAGCTCATGTCTTGAAAGACAGAAAAGTATACTAGTGATGCTGGATCCCAGGCATGATCCCTTCAGTCCCAAGTGCAAAATGAAATGACTTCATGCTGGACTGCAAATATGTGATGCTGTTCAAGAAATCATTCATAGAATCAGCCTAAAGGGATGAAATATAAACTTATTCTGTTTGGGTTATTGTCAATCCTCAGTTTTAAGTCTGAACTGCTAATTGATAAAAGCATATTGAAATTTTAGGTGAAAAAGAGGCCCTTTGATTTTGTTATTAGATGCCATGAGATTGACTGACAGCATACAGCAGAGGTGGGAAGGAGAAATGAAGGGTTTATAGTCTGTGATATTGTCTTTGAAAATTAGAGACAGGAGTTTTAATGTGTGTCTATAACTGGGAGTTCAATCCAATTCAGTTGTCTTGCATGTATTTTTAGAGTAGAGCCTAGGAATTTTTATTGTTTACAAGAGCAAAGAGTAATCACTAAAGAGTGGCCCAGAAAGATCTTCAGGTGCAAAATATTCCCATACCTCTTAATGGTTGTAATTAAGGTTCAATGAGGAAATTAATTATAATAGGTTTCATTAGATGAGACAGAGGAGCTAACATTGTAGTATTCAACCTACCTTCAGTCAAAATTTTTCCAGCAACAAAGCATATTAGTGTTATTTGCAATATACTACCAATGTACAGCCTCTATTTGCATTTTCCCTTAAGAGAGTTTCTAATTAATTTTAAAGATAATTAAGCAGGCCAGTGATTTTCAAGTATGTATTCATATTTATTGATGCTAATTATTTAGGTAAAACTTATCACTTTCCTCTTGCTCTTTCCATGCATGTTCAGTTCTGAACACTGGTGCTTGTTGCAGGGCTAGGGAATCTACTGAGTTTTTTAGAATTATTTTGATTTCTATACCTAAGAGTGAGCTGATAATCACAGCTACAGCCTCCCACTTATCAAATCTAATGTTTTAAGGATAAAGCAGTAGCCCTGTTTAAGTCAATACATGAATCAGTTAAATAATGCAAAACTGTTGTATGCACCATTCTGTGCATGATGTGTGTCAACAATTTTGATCTAAGGTGTGTCAGCTAAGGTTTCTGCAGTGTTTGTGTGGGAGTTGATTTAGAATTTATGACCAGAAGATGCTGAAACCTTCTTGCATTTTAGAAAACTACTTTGTTAGGTTAAATGGCAATCTTACAATAAACTCAAATGGAGGATATATAGATTCCTCAACTGATTTATTACTACCAGAAGGGAACTGATATATTTAATTTGGCTTACCCCAGTTTAAAATATTGAATAATTTTGAAAATACTGAATAACATAGAACAGTTTTGAATATTGAATAATATTTATAATATTGAAAAATATTGAATAATTGTCTCTAAAAGGTGGACTCAGATAATGAAATCACTGAATTGTGTTCAGCCCCCTCTTAACTTTAAACTTCCTTTGTGATTCTGTGCCAAATTCACAAAGTAACTTAATTGAATTTGTTCCAATGCAGATTCCTAAATCAAGATTTATGTATCACTGAGAACCTTGAAACTCCCTGTTCTTAAACTACCTATGTCTGATATCTTAAAAGTTACAATGGTGTTTGGTACACAAATAATCTAAATTCTTCTTAGGTTTATTTATATTACCTTTAGTAGGTGAACACTTATTTTCCTGGTACTAAACAAAACCACTGCTACCCACAACTTGAAGCCCTAGAATCTTCACATATTAAGGTTTCAGTTGCCTGTAATATCTTTGGCTGCATTTTTTTAATAGTGATGCTTTTGACTCTAGGTAGGAGTAGGGGACATCCATTCCTTAAGCCAGAAATCCCAATTCCAGTCAGCAAGAAATGTTTTTGTGGGAAAAACATGAGTTCTCTCTAGGTTTCCATACTGAACTCTGCAACAGGGCTGGGTAAGATGGGAAAAAAAAATCTCTTGGGAACAGAGAAATGAGAGGGGTTTTGAAAATGCAAATATATACAATATATGTTCTGAGGTATGATACTGGGTTTCCCAAATGAACACTCCAGCCCACAACTTCTAATGATGCTTAATTTTTTCTCAGCCTGGGAAACATACTGCTGATACACCCTCCCAATTTTTGTGCATTATGATCTTTGTGAAAAACAGCACTGGCCTGTCTTGAATCTCCAAAGAGATGGGGGAAAAAAAGTGGCTGAACTGCATTCTGGTTTAGAAAAGGGGCATCTCCTGAGAATTTTCTATTTCTTTCTAAATTTTTCAAATCATTAGATTCTGTGAATATTTTTGTTTGATATAGAGGGTCTTTTTCATTTTTCCCCTATTCTTTTTAGGAATCTGACCACTGAATTTATGGCAGAACATTTCGTTTGGTGACAAGAATTCCAAAATATTTGCTACTGAAACATTTAGCACTGTCACACTGGTACCTTTGTAGAAATTCCCTTAGTTTATTTAGTTTTCCCCATGTTGTAAAAAGCAATTGAGAAATTATGAAAATGAGGAATTATGTGGGAAACATTAGTTAGAGACAAATAAAATGTCTTGCTCTAAATGCATTGTGCTTCCCTATTCTGGCAAGATGGAATATTAAGGAACTCTTTGTAAAGATTCATGCCTAAATTGATTTTTAAAAATAATAATTCTTTTTATTCCGTTTACTTAAATTACACAACTTTTAAAAAGAGATTCTGTCTTACAGATCAAATCTTCAAAGTACCAGATGTTGTTTAAGGGCTGCTTGATTTCTACTGACTTCAAAGGGAACTGAAATATTTCAGCAGCACAGTGGTTTCTTGGTTCTTATACAAAAATTTTTAAAGCCATCTAAAATCCTAAATCCCATGAGAGCAATTAAACTCAAATAGCTTTAGGTATCTGGACTTTAGGATAAAGTCTAGTTCCAAGTGTTCCTTTCCTCAGGAAAAAAAAAATCACATGCCTTTTTCAGTGATTTAATGTGTCTATTTCAGCCTGGTTGTTCACTAACCACTATAAAATTACTCCTGTGTTTTTAAGAAAATGCAGCTGGACTCTCTCATCATAGGTTTTATCACTGTCTCTTTTGGAATACATTGAACAATTAAATTAATGCATAACAGCATTGAAATGTAACTGCAGTTACTCTCCCTCAAAAAAAACATGACAATGGGAAGTGGAAAGCAGTGGAGCTGGGAATCATGAAATTGTGTTCCTCCACATTTTTGAGCTGTTGAGTACAGTTGCTCTTAGAAACAACTGATGAGTAAACAATTACATCTGAATTACTGTATATCACAATATTGAAATAGATGCTGCAAGCCTGTTCAACTCAATAGACCTCTGTATGGGATGAATTTGACCTATTCCATATTTGACTTCAATTTCATAAAATTGGTATTGTTTGGCACTCTTTATGTAATGTCCAACATTATTACATTTCCTACCTAAGGGATAAAAGTAGGTTGAATGTTTTGTTTCCTTTGAAAAGAAACAATGCAACAGGTGACTGCTGGTTTTCTTTATTAGTCTTTCCTTTTAAAATTAACTTATAATGCTTCATTTCATTAGATATTTTAAGCAGAGATTCTTCAAGTACTGTGTAACAAAAGAACAGTGGCATTTTTAAAATACAGCAGAATACTTTCTGTCCAGAGACAAACGGACAAAGAAAACTAAGCATTATTTTAGCATAAAAATTTCATATAAGTTTGCTCTCTTTTCAAAGAAGGAAATTCCCTGAAGAAAAAAACACAGATCTACTAAAAATTTTATGCTTATGTCTACTGCAGTGGCTTGCATTTTGTTGTTGACCTAGCCTGACTCAGTCAGAGGAAAGATTCCACCATCAGCAATCACATTTCAATCAGACCTCAACTGGAAAAAATTATATTGAGATCCACATACCCTAGTATTACATGAGCTTTGTCTTTAGACTGTTACAGAAACAGAAGGTAATCACTGAATTATTAATCTATACCAAGGAGGATTTAATGATAGTAAGTGCAGAGACTATCTGATGGCCTATCAATTTAAACAGACCTTCAGGAACTGGAAAACTGAGAAATATTTATAGATATAGCACCAAACCAAACAAAGTTTATTTCATGTTTCAATAGGAACAAAATTAAGCCCTTTTCTTGTAATATCAAATGCAAAATTCATACTATTACTAGACATGAAAATTAGAGGTCTGGTTTACTTGCTGCTCCCTGTTGGTATTTAGAACATAGGACACAATTTAGCAAAGCTAGTACAGGAAGGAAAAGAAGCAAAAGTGTAATTTCCTGGGCAAATTCCTGTTCTATAATGTTTTAATTCTATGCTTTCTATTTTCCTTGAGACGACAAGGAACACTGACATGGCAGGTAGGCAGACCAGAAATACAGGTACTCCTTACAACCCCTTGTTTCTTCGGGCAGGAGAGCCCCCCAGATACTACGTCCTGCCTGAGCAGATGCAATTACACACTGAGTGGTGCACAAAGGAGAGGTTTCAATTGAACCACACATACCAGTGAAGATAATTATGTGTGTAATGTTGGCAGGACTGGACTCGAAACTTTGCTAGATACCGTCATCTTGAAGACACAATTTTTTCTATTATACCTGGTATTTGTAGTGGAAAAGCTGTTATTTTCTCAACGAAGCAGTGCAGAAAATAAGTGAGTATAGCCAAAGTTTTCATTGGTTTCAGCTGGAAAGAGAAGTTTACAAAACTATTACCTATTTGAAAATAAATCCTTGAAATAGACTCTGGCTTTTAGGGTTATTTCTAGTACACACGAAAATAAAACACTCAAGAATGCCTCTGTTGTGCTGATGAGCCTGCTGCAATAGACAATGGCATATTAGCTGTCCTAAATGCAATATCCTACCTAGGGCTACAAATATATGAGTTAGTGTTTAGATAGATTAGAAATGTTCATGATTTGTTTGGCTAGATGACATTTAAAATGATATTTCATTAATTATGACAAGGCCGATGTTCTCATGACTATTTGTTTGTTTGTTTGCTTCTTTTTCCAGGCTCTGGGTAGGAATGGAAGAAAGTGGAAGACAGATGATCTAGGACAACCTAGTTTCCTGCCTATTGGAAATGAAAAATACATGTAGCTATATCTAATCTGTAGGGATTTTCTTATTTTTTTTACAGTACAAAACTGCCACATATAATCAGTGTCTGAATCAGTGGCTATTCTTTCTTTGTAAAGATAGAATGACTTTGAAATGCGGCCTCCTCATACCCCTTTATTTCTCTGCCCTGGGCAGGCATTTATGGTTCAATGGGAACTGGAGCAAGAGGGAGTCTGAGCCCAAATCATCTTGGCTTTCTCCTGTCTAAAGCAGCATATTCTTCTTCTTTCACAGTGCTGAACTTAAGTCATCTCTGTCCCTTTATGTTTCCTGAAGTTTTTCCCTGACCCCTTACTTGTGAAAAGTGCTAAGCACACCACTCAGCTGAAGATAGATAAGACATCTATTTCCATGCATGGAAAACTTCAGAAAACCTGGTTGCTGAGAGCACAACATGGAAGTAAAAATAAAAGACTGAAATTCAGAAGATAAATCTAGATCATCTATTAATTCAATGCCTGAAGTTTTAAGAAGTTTTACAGCCACTGAGAAAGTGATTTTTGTTGGAGAAGGAAAAGAGATGAAAGTTGGAAAGAACCTCTTAGCAATGCAGGTTTAGATTTATCATTTTGACTAGTTACTGAACAGAGTATTTGTGACCACAGAGGCCTGAAAGGCATGCCTAGGTTCATCAGTGTCTGAGATAATCTTCAATCAGATTCTTCTGGAAGCTTCGCAAGCAATTAAACCCTGGAGTATACAAGGAGCAGTTGATGCTATCTTTTTCACTCTGCTTTTCCACCTGACATGACAAATACCAGAGAAGTGTCTATTAAAGGTTGAGGATTTGCTGGGAAAATAGTGTAGAAATAATCAAACCTTGTTTATACAGATGCCTTTCAACATGGAAAACTGAATTTCAAGGGTATATTTACCTGTACAGTTGGCATAATGAAAAAGAAACAGATTACAGACAGGACTAAATGAGTGAACTATGCAGTCATGAAATGTCTCACTGGAGTTCATTCTTCTATTTGCCATGTTCAGTGATGGGAAGAGCACCAAAATATCCTTTTCTTCCCTTTTTCCTAGTGGATTTGTTCCCATACATTATGACATTAATAATCTTCACTTTTGATTCTTGAAGGTCACAGACATTAAATGGGTATTTTGAAGCATTATATAGATAATATGTGTGTTTAAGCAGAATTGGAGAAGGGAAGAGAATTCAGTCTGAATGCTAAGGTCATTAAGCACTTCTGCACTCCAGTGACACGACACAAAGAGGAACAGTCAGCCTCCTCTTGGCCCAAGGTCCTGCACAGTCCCCAAAACAGCTGCATCAGAGAGTGCATTTACTAAAATAATTACTGCTGCAGCTACAAATTGTATAGGTCAGGTTATGCTCTTATGTACATTAATTCTAAAAGTAATTCAGGAACACAGTTCAGTTCTGATATTTCCTTTCCTGGCATCAATGAAGCCCCTTCATTTGTTCTCCATAGCAATTATCCAATTGCACTGGTTTTGCATGGCAAAGCTTTGGTAGTTGGGAATACAGGGGTGGGAATACAGAAGCTGCCAGAAACTTTCCTTTTGCCCAACAGAGCCAATGCCAGACAGCTCCAGGATGGATGTGCTGCTGGCCAAGCCAAGCCATTCAGCTGTGATGGTAGGACCACTGGGATAACACAGCTGGGAATGAGGGGTGAAATGCACAACAGCAACTTCAGCCAGAGAGAGAATCAAGAATGGGAAAGAAACCTCAATGTCAGTGAAGAAGGAGGGGGAGGAGGTGTTCCAGATGCCAGAAATTCCTCTGCAGCCCATGGTGCAGCTCATGGTGAGGTAGCTGTGCTCCTGCAGCCCATGGAGGACCACAGCTGGACAGATATCCTCCTGGAGCCATGGAGGACCCCACACTGGAGCAAGTGGATGCCTGAGGGAGGCTGTGATCCCAAGGGAAGCCTGCACTGTACCTGTGTACCTGTGAAAAGAGGAGCCTGTGCTGGAGCAGGCTTGTTCACAGAACTTGTGACCCTGTGGTGGACCCATGCTGGAGCTATCTGTTCAAGGATTGTCTCCCATGGGAAGGATACACTGTGGACCACAGGAAAAGTGTTAGAAGTCCTCCCCCTGAGGAGGAAAGAGCAGCAGAAATAATGTTTTGCTGACCACAAACCCAACTCTCGTTCCCCCTGTGCCACTTGCAGGGGAGGAGAAATGTGGGAGAAAAGTTGAGCTTGGGAAGAAAGGACAGGAGACGGGAAGGTACTTTTATTATTTAGGTTTATTTTTCATTATCCTACTCTTATTTGGTTGGTAATAAATTAAACTAAATTCCCCGTTGTGTCTGTTTTACTCATTACAGTCGCTGGTGGGTGATCTCTCTCCCTGCTCCTTATATTGACCCATGAGCCCTTTGTCATATTTTCTCTCCTGTGTTCAGTTAAGAAGTGAGAGGATGGCTTTGATGGGTACCTGGCATCCAGCCAGGGTCAACCCACCACACCAATGTACACTCTAATAATTCTGATGAAGAGGAAAATTGCTCAGGGCAACCTGGGAGGCACTGGCACTTCAGGATACAAAATGGCAGAAGCAATTTTTTCTTTAAGCAGTGGTGCCTACAAACTCCAGTTACCAACAATCTCATGAAAAAACTTCCTCTGATGAAAGAATTCTGTTTCTGTTTAATTAAAAATTTCTGCTCTGTTCATGTCAGGTCTCTCCTAATCACTTACTTGGCTACAGTGATATTCCAGCTCCGGACCTGGCCTTGTTGTGCTGATATTGTCAGTGACACTGACCTATCTTGTCCTCACAAGGCATCTAATTTTCTCATAGAATCAAGCAGGGGACAGCATGTCTTACATGTACTCAAGACAGTAAGAATGGATGAGTATGGCTCATTCACATACAGTGAGTATCCAGACAGTTAATGGTCATATTGCATAAACAGAAATTCTGTGTATTTATAAAGAGGAAAATAACAAACTCACATGAGCCAGGGTACTTTATAAGTGAGGGATTTCTGCCTTCTGTTATTCTAACTAAATACTAACTGGGACTATTTGTGATTCCAAGCAAGCATCCATTAAGCAAACTCTTAAGCTGTACTGTGGCTTGTAATTTTAATTAAATATTCTTTTGGTGTTGCATTCTCTTGAAGCTAGCTACTCCTATTACCTTGTCTAATTTTGAAGCTGAACAAAAGGAAAGAAGACTTTTATGACTGGTAAAAGTGCTATAGAATATTTTTTCTCTGTGTGTCAGTTAAAATGCACATATGTAGTAACTCTGAGGAAGACTGCTGGAATGATCAGATGAACAAAATAATGTCTCAATGTTTTTTGAGCACCTTTTGAAAAGGATGCAGCTTTGGGAATAAGGTCTTTCATGTCCTTGAGTGTGTAGTGTCAGAAACAAGAGCAGATTAGAGCCCCAACAATTTCTCAACCCTATATTTTTATAAATGGGTGGATTAGTTTCTTTGGCACACAATCATCAGAGAGTGTGCAGGTTCTCATAGCCCTTGTGCTGGAGACAGTCCTTTAAATCTAACAGTGTTAATGGTAGGCAAATCTGGGAGATGGCTCCCTTCAGATCCCTCTGAATGGAGCGTGGCCCTCATCCTGTATTTCAGCCCACAGTAAGGATTCAGTTGTGCTTATCTTTTAAGTATTTTTCACTTGTATTCATTATTTTTATTTTTTAGGTTTACTCCCTTCTGATCTGTTCCTAAAAGTTTTTAGATCTTCAAAAAATAGTGTTTTAAAATACACTAGACATTTAATATATTTTGCTTATTTAGATTGTATATGGTCTACCAGCAGAAAATCACAACCACTTGAAGTTCAGCAACTAGCTGTTCGTTATTTATTTTCTGATCACTTCCTTTTCTTCTATAAAAATAAAGCTTAATGTAAACACCTTTCCAAGAGTTTCTATCATGAGTGATTGTCTCCAAGAAATATCTATAAGGTAGTGACTGACTCCATGTTAGCAGTTCATCCATTCTTATTTTCTCACTGCCAGATTTTAAAATCTCAAAAGACAAAACAGAAAGAAAATAGTAATATTATCTCTACATATTATAGCACTGTGAACTAGGATTCATTCCTAGGGTCATGTGAGAAAGATTTGGTATGAATCACAAAACCATCTTCTCACAAATGAAGCACCATGTTGTTGACTATAGTCATATTGAACTACAGACAGGCATGTTGTGAGTTGCTTATATATTTGTTAAACATATTTTTCACTATGTCTGAAGTAAAAAGTATGAGACAAGAATTCCTTTTTCAGTATGCAATAATCATACACCTGAATGTGGAGAAAAAGTGAACTTTCATGTCATGATGTGACCTTAGAAATACCTGATATCCCATTCCAGCACGTGTTCATCCAAAATGTTGATTCACAGACGTAATGATGCCCAGCCCTGCTGGCTTCCTGTGCAAGGAAGCTGTGATTGAGGCCCACAAGAATCTGCTAACTTAACCCTTGACTAAGCTTATAGAAATCAAAACAAAGAAAACAGAATAGGGGCATTTTCTTCTTTGTATATTTCTACAACACAAATACTTTATATTGAGTGCCACTTCAGATATGCAGCCTTGAACTCTGTCAGTGAATGCCACTCCATCTTTTTCCATTTATCTTTAAAATTTATTTCAATAATATCAAATCCAAGAGTTTCTTCTGCTGAGGATAGTTATAACCACCTGGCTAAGAATCAAGCTCATTTTTCCTTTGATTACTTAAAGATTTAAATACTTTATGGTGTTAAATGGACTGGTTCTCCACAAAAAATCAGGAAGTGATTTAAATTACAGGCATAGTTGTGGCAGACTCTGAAGAAATACCTTAAACTGAAATTCTCTCAAACCAAAGTAGAATGTAATTTCAGCTCTACAATGCTTTAGAGGATTTTTTATAAATCATACTCTGAAAGATGAGCTATAGCACTCAGATTCATAGGATGTCTGTTTTTGAATTTAGGTAGAGTTTATTTGGAATGCAAGACAGAAACTTCATTTTAAGAAGAAAATGGTGTTCTGCTTAAAAAAAAAGCTTGTAAATTCATTAATATTTTCATGGTATTTGAGGTTTTGATGTGTTAAGAAAGATCTCTGATAATTGTACTTGGATAAAAATTCTGGATGTTTCTGTTGATTTACTGCAAATGTAAAAAACACATAACCTGTAGTGAATTCGTCCTGTGAAGAGTGGTAAATGTCCCTTCTGTATTAAATATTGTAAATTCAAGGCATGTTCAGCAGGGAATGTAGAAAACAACTCCCTCTGCAGTGTAGGATTCCCAGAGATATTGAATAATTGTAATTTCTGTTTCAAATCAAATTTCAAATCTTTCAGATTTGAGGTTTCTAGTCTTTTTTCAATCAGTTGTAATCATCAGTTCAGAACTGAAATGGAACTGCAATTAGGATTCTGAAAAGAGCCTAAATTAGAGAGAATTTATATTTAGTTGGACTTTTCCCATTGGATTTAAATACTTTATACTTTAGTTTATATCAGGCTCTCAAAGAAAGGTTCACTAAGCTTGCCAGCAAGCAAAAGGGAGCAGACACAGAACTGAAAAAAATTTAGTTTTTCCTTTAGATCAAATACAATTAATTGAATTGCACTCTATGCAATGTCATGAAAGAAGTGCTTGAAAATAGTGATATAATATATTTTCTTTCATAAAAATAAAAGTTGAGGAATTATACAGTCCAGTATCTGTAAAGTTTTGCCTTTAAGTTTATGGAAGGCAGTCATTTATGTGTAAAGTGTAGCTTAAAAAATTCAGAGCTGGAGTCTAACTTCATCTAAAGCCCTTTGACACTGCTCAGAAGTGTAGAGGGAACTGGATTTGGAAAATCACATCTTCTTAAATTCCCTTGACTCTCCATATGTATTCAAAATTTCTGTAGAACCATAACATTGCTGTTTCATGTTTGCTTTTAGCATTCTTTCAAGTTATTTAGCCTTACTGGCATGAATAAGTACAAAAGCAAGAATTAAGTTCAAAGGCTTGAAAAGTGAAGCAATACAATATAAGATAGAAAAACAATTCATAAGAACAAATCAATAAAACAGCTAATTTCTCATAAACTACTTCTGTTGCACTACTGGCAATTTTAACAAAAAAAAATTGCTAAATATTTTGAGTGTTAATTACAGTTCAGATCTTTGCCACCAGCACAAATAAAAACCTGATTAAATTTTGGCATTGTGACTATGTATTTAAGATCAATTGGTCCTGTGAATATTCTCCTTTCCTCTGGACTTCAACCAGGAAAGAATTTAAGAAATTTGATTTATTGACATAAATAGTTTCTTCTCTTGCCCTCTGCATGGCCAGATGATTCTTCCTTAAAGAATATGTTTTCCATAAAGTATTGGGAAAAATTGGAAGTGTCAGTGTCCTGTTTTCAGCTGATACAAAGTGAATTGTGTTCCTTGCAGATAATACAGTTCTGTGTTTTGAATTTGCTTTGAGAACAATGCTGATAATACACTGATGTTTTAGTTGTTGTTAAGTAGTGCTTATCCTCAAAATCAAGGACGTTTTAGTTTCCCATTCTCTGCCTGTGAGACAAAAACTGGAAGGGAACATGGTTGGGAGAGCTGACACAAACTGGCCAAAGGGCTATTCCATATAAACTAGTGCTATTATTATATTTTACTTTAGTTCAATGATTAAACTTTCATGTCTCGACCCACAAGTTTTCCCATTTTTCCTCCCCATCCCACCAGATGGAGAAAGGAAGTGGCTGCATGGTACTTAGTTGATGTTTGAGGTTAAATTGTGACAGTTGGGATGCTGCAATTCACAGAACTACATATCACAAACCAAGTGAGTAATTCAGATTTTTATTGCTCCAGGCTCTCCTAAGACATTTTTAACTGTTACTTATACCTGCAATATATGAAGCTAAAAAATCTTCATTACATACTTTCATTAATACCCAGTGCTCTGTGTGTGTGTGTGTGTGTGTGTGTAAAGTAGTTATTGAAATTAATTGATGAAATAATCTGGATTTTTTTTTCATAATTTTAAAGTATCATTGATAATATCTGTTTACAAAATCATTACCAAAAAAAGCAGATAAACTCTGCAGTTGTACTTTAAATGATAATTTTCTGGTGGAAAAAAATTAGATAAGGACAGAACAGATTTCCAAACATTTCTGTGACACTGATTCTTATTAATTGCTATGGTATATATAGTGTTTTAAAGCTTTAATGCCAAACGTACTTTTCCTGCTGCTATTATTTTCTATATGTATTTAAAAATCAATAAAACATTTATGACATTAAAGAAGATACTTGGGTCAAGGACTGCATTTGTGAGACAAATACTTATACAATTTATTTATTAGTTTGCATGTATACAAAAACAAAAATGTGAGTAAGCATAGAACACACACACTTATACACACATGCTCATAATGTGGACCTGACTCATCAGATAATTTTACATTACATATTAACTCAATATCTTAGAGGATAGGATATTAACAATCAGATTATTTTTAAATGAAAAGAGATGCTAGAACAAGATTCCAAAAAAAGTAAATAAAATAAATGAATAAATAAATTGAAAGGAAAAATTAATAAGAGGTAAAAAATCTAGATGTTCAACTGAAAACCAGAACTATTTTGCTCACTCTGTTTCAAGCCCTTCTAATACAGAATTATTTTTCTCTGTCTTTTTTCCATTTGTATTTTAAATCCAAATTCAGATCCGATGTTCTACTATAAGATAGGCATTGCCATTATCATAAGACTGCTGAGGAAAAGGGGAAGCATATTCAATTCCAGATTAATTCTTTATATTTATTACTTGAAATGTAAAAATCTTCTTGTTGATCTGTCAATTTCCACAGTTAAAATTGAACAAGATGAAAATCAAAGTCAATAATAGTAACAAAATTCAAATGCAATTTCACTCAAAAACTGAGCTTGCCAGAAACATAATTAACACACATCACAACGTATCAGTGGAGTAAAAATGACAAAATCCCAACCTTTCATAGCCCTTTTATCTCCCATGCTTCCTTTAGGTAACTATTCCTGGTATAACACTCGACAATTATCACTAAGTACCGTATGGAACGGATTCCATGTGACTGCACTTCCATCACATCATTACATTTCCTCACCTTTTGTGCCTTATGACAGACATGCAGAGTCCAATGACTCCACCCCATTATAACTTGTTGGCTGCTAAGTTGTCAAGACAAAAACCTTTTGGTTAAACTTAATGTCTTGACACATCATCAAATTTATTACTCAATTTATAGTAGCCAATAGACACTATGGTCTCCTATTAATTAGCAAAATTTCCGTGCCTTTCAGAAATATAATGCACCTTAAATAGATACAAAAAAAAAATCAATTGATCAACTTAAAATACTTAGGTTCCTAGAAAATATTGCTCTTCCGTTACCCACTATTAAGCCTTCTCCGGATGTTCTTTTCTTTGGAGGGAATACTAACACCTCCAAGTCTTTCAGCTGCATCTTCTGAGAAGACTGGATTTACACTTCCATATCGTTCACATCAACAGGCAGCAATTTTTGACAGCATTTCATAAGACTGGCAAAAAGAAATGACTGCTCCAGGCTTAAAAGACCTCTGAGCTTTCTTTTTGGTTTGGTTTTGTTTGGTTTATTTATTTGAGAAGCAGAAGATGGTCTTGTAGGTTATGGTGCCTTTGGATTGCAGCAATACTTGCCTTGATGTTATCCCAGCCCCTATTTCAGATCCTGACTATCTGTCAGACCTAATCTTTCTCAATTCTCATCCCAGATTCTTGTCCTCATACAAATACCATTCTCCATTCAATGGTACATCTGATAAAAACAGTTTCTTCATGCACTCAACTAATTAATTTTACCATAATCTTTATCCTCTTTAATTTATATGCTACAGAAACTACAGCTCCTTTGCTGAATATTTCACTTATTACATTTTATCATCCTGCATCAAAATAATCCTGTTATAAACTACTAATGATGTCATCTCTAGTTCTACAAAGACTTATGCAAGTGTTCCATTTCATATGATGTGAGCAGCACTGATTACACCAATGGGAAGAGATGCTGTGCAAAAAAGATAATCCCATAGGAAGTTATTCTGTAATTTCAAATCAAAAGTAAGGAAAAAGACTTTGACCATCTGGGATCTAAGTGTCCTTGAAGTCCTTAGTGCTCCATTGCCTCAGCTCAACTTTCCTCCCATTACATAGTGAACTTGGACCTCAGAATTTTCTATAAAGACCACCCATTCAAAAGTGTGCACTTTCCTTCTAGCCTGTTATAAAGACTTATTATCAAATACTGTCTCATTTTTAACTGATTTACTCAGTGGAGGTACCCTGAGTGGCAGTTATCCATGGAAGGCAAACTTCAGATCTCTCTTCTATTTACCTGCTGAAAACCAATTACCCTTTATTCTTAACAAAATATATGTGCTAGGAGCTATGAGTGCTTCCATATTTGTATTTACTATATTAGATGGAGGGCTTTTCGTATAGACACAAGACATTTTTTTGCCATTTTAAGACAGCATGAAAGCTATCCTGGAGGTCCACATGCATTTCTCTACAACATAAATCCAAACTCTTTTCAACCAACTACAGTGCCTGAGTAGTTATGGAGTCCAGAAAAGCCTCATGGCAGTGATAAACTAAAAGCATGCTTTTGTAGTGACATACCCTTGATTTCATAGAATTAAATTGGGAAATAATTCATCCTACAAGACACAAGAGAAGAGAACAATTTCTAAGTGAGCAGACAGAGAGTACTATATTTATTCTGTTTGTTTTGTAAGAAATTGATGTGTGTCGACAGAAATTTGTCAGTCTTCTACCCTGAAACTTAGTTTAAAAAAACAGTCAGTATGTACACTGATTAATCTAGTATAAAATACCTGGTGAAAAATCTGGTGTAAAATATCACTTACATCTAATCCCAAAAAGTCATTATTTTTCTGAATATTTTCCATTCCATCTTTCTAACTAAAATTATTTTTATTTGATTTGTGCAGGAGCAGAGATTCCCCTGCAGCCCATGGTACAGACCACGGTGAGGCAGCTGAGACCCTGCAGCCCACGGAGGGTCCCGTATGTGAGCAGGTGGATGTGCCCTGCAGGGAACTTCAGCCCATGGAGAACCCACCCTGGGGCAGTCTATTCCCAAGGGAGCTGTACCATGGATGGGATGGAATACTGTTTCTCATCTTTCTGTGCACTATCAGTTCATGTTCAGATCAGCACCGAAGAATTTGTACTTCACAAGGGTAAAACCTAAAGGATGGTTAAACTGAAGCCACATTTTTCTAACTTCCCAACTGGAATCCAGTCAATTGCTTTGATGGCCTCTCAGGTTTGTTGCTGGCAGTGTTTTGAAAAATGGAAGTACTGTGAAAGAAACTGAAATATGTCTTTCCATTAAGCAAATAACTGTAGAGGAATCCCTCATCCTTGCTAAAAAAAGTTCACACAGAAGCAGATCTGTATCTTCCAATTAATTTCATCCCAGTCTTCCTTTGATTTGGTCAAAGGGTTTCCTCCAAACTTGTTCTTATTTTCATAAGAGTTTCTGGAACTGTAGGTGTCTCAGAATAAACATGTTTAGTAAATGAACCAAGATTTTTAAACAGTTAATTTCTCAGATTTTTTTTAACAACTCCATGTTCCACATCTTGCAGTAGTGCTCAGTATGGAAAGCACAAATACACAGATGTGAAGCTTTTCCATGTGAGGGCTTGCTTTTGTCCATAAACAAGTACAGTGCAAGATATAATAGAATTACCAATTACCTAAATAATATTTTTGCTTTTTAAAAGTAGAGAAGTTATCAGGGACACTCGCAAATAAATTCCTTTACTAACTATACAACATGAATTACAGAAGTTAAAACCACTAACTCTTGTACCATTAAATTCTTTACTAAAGGCAGTGTAAAATGCTCCAGACATAAAAAAAATTACTCTTTTATAAATAATAGCTATTTTTTAGAGTTCTTAATGCCATGGATGAAAAAAACCCAAACAAACAAACAAATTTTTTTTTTCCTTAGGATTGCTGTTAAAAAAAAACAGGTAGAGGGACGATGCCATTAACCAAGCAGGTATCATATCTATGAAGACAGCTCAGGATTAGGAAGGCTTAAGGCCAGTAGATGATTTTAGATGAGTGCTTAAGCCTTCAGATGGGGATGAAACCTTATGAGAGAAACCCCTTCACCATTAACTGCAGTTAGAACTCAGGTCCTACTGTGATTTCATGAGAGACAACCATAAGAGCTGACCAGCAGTGATCTTTGGACTTTAGGCCCATTTTCAGTCTTGTACCATACCTGATAGATGTTGGGTAGAATTTCCCACTGGAAGAAACTTTTTTGCCATGCCAATAGCAAAGTTACCGTGCCGTAAAAAGAAAAGGAGAATATTCCCAAGTCGATTGGTACCTTGTGTAACTTTTGATGGAACATTTAGCACTGTGAATGTGTGTCATGAATCAATCCTAGGCACGCCACTTCAACTCTAGACAGGGATTAAAATCACTTCTACATCAGACAGCATTCAAGTAGAAATAGATAATTAATCTTTAGAAGCCCTAGAATTAACCAAGGAAGCACTGCAGTATTTAGAGACAGATACATATAAAACAGTATGTACACTTTAGGTTGTCTATGTGTTTCACTTAGATAACAAACTGTATCCTTGCTGATATGATTTATTTGCTGAAATGCATTTGTAGGGCAGGAAGAACGGGGTGGATATTGCTTTTCTTGAGAGAAATCTGGCTGGTGGGATGCATCAGTCTTTGTGTGCCCATTTCTTTGTGCAGGCTACATTAACGCTCAGACATTTGTCCTTGCTGCTCCACAGCTCGCCGGTGCTTCATCACTTTTTCACAATGTCAGTTTGTAACGTTGTGCCTGTAGGATTGTTGACTTCCCCCCCACCCCTAGCCTGAGAAGTGCTGTCTCTGTCTAGACAATAAAGAGAAAATGCTAACATTGCTCCCAATATCTACATTTGAGGAAATCATTGGCTTCTTCTGAGCTAACTGCTTACAAGTTCATGCAAGCATAACATTCATGTACCTTGACAATCACAATGGGTGCAGCTCATCAGGTCCTCTTTGAGAATGAGCACAGCAGTGAAAATACTCTTTTGGGAGTGGTGACAGTCTTGGAGTGTCTGCAGTTTTAGATCTGAGCTGTACTTTGATCTTTAGGTTTCTATGATCCATAAAGAATTAGGGTTAAAATATTTTTTTCATGAGCAAAGAAAGCCTGAACAATGTCAATCTCTTGGGGTCCACATGAGCTAATTTCTCAGAGATCTCTAGTCTCAGGAGTGCTAACACAATCCCTTAGGACCATTTTCAGAGTTTGGCATCAGTTTGCCTGAAATAAGGTTAATTTACAAGTGGTCCTTCTCTAAATATCAAAACTTTTGAAATTACTATTTTAACATGAACTTAAAAAGGGAAAACTTCGAATTTCTGTGGGTCAGTGCATCCTTAAGACTGAAATATGAAACAAAAGTAGACTAATACACCATTTGCTTGCATGAACAATTCTTATAAAGCATAAGTCAATGCATACCAAATATGCTATTTTAACCAGTGTGTTAAAAAAGGAAAAAAAGATATCAAAGCTTTAAGGCTAGAAGATATTCAGAAGCAGGGGGAAGGTGTTACCCATGACTCCTTTGACACTTTAAGAAGGCCACCAGGGAGCTGGAGCTGCAGAGGGCAACGTTGCCCCTTCCCTGAGAGGTGTCCTGGCTGGGTGTCCTGGCTCACAGACAGACTTGCCGTGGGCTCAGCCTCTTCTCCTGGCTCAGGGATCCTTCAGACACCAGGAGATGAAGTGTCACAGTGTAAGAGGCAGCAGTTACAGCACAATGAGCAAAGAACCAAGAGCAAGACGTTGATCCCAACCCTGACTTGGGTTTCATTTCAGGACTGACAGGTCACGGTGGGAAACCCGGACACCTGAGGTGGGTATCAGACTCCAGAGGCTGGGAGGGCTGCACAGGCAGGTGGCTCTGGTCTGGTCATTACTCACAAGAGTAGGTGGGCACAAGCAGAAATATTGGCTTAATGTAGGTGTTCCATTCTGTTTACCCATCCTGTGAGCATAACACACAGAGAAAACTTCTCACAATTAAAAAATGAGTGTTAATAAAATGCTATGTAGGCACGAAAATTCACTACAATTTCTACGAAACCTTCAGTGTCTGGAGACCCAGAAACTTAAAGAGTTCCAGCTGTCTTCAGCATAATTTCTTGCAAAGCTTTTCCAAATGCTGGGAAAAAAACCAATAAAGTACCTTCCTAGAAGCTGCTGGATATCTGGATACTGCTGAAGTGGCCATGGAGCAAAGAGTGAGCAGGACAAAGAGTGGGGCATCCTGACAAACACTGCAGAGCCATAATTCTTGCTTCATCCCTGGGCCAGTGAATTGTAGCTCTGGACCCCACTCATGCCCTATGCATGGAAGCAGATAAAATAAATTTATACAAATAATCCCTTTGTCCTTTGATCTAGATAGCAGGAAAAAAAGGAACCTATTGTTCCTCGTTAAGATGTTTCTGTTAATTGCTATATTGTGTGACATGAAAATATGGTCCTCCGAAGTCTGTTTCCAACCCATGCAATTATAATTTTGAAAATGTAATGCATTAATTTACAACACAGTCTGTTAATGTTCTCTTTTTCAGAGTGATACTTAGAATAACTATTCAAATGAGAGCAGCTTTTGCGAAACACAATAACCTCAAGTTGGTCTCAGTAAAATTATTTCTGAAGAGAAGAATGCTAGAAATTTATAAATACTCATATCTATGGTATTTCATATGCAGCTCTATCATACATAAGCTTGCACATACAGGCTACAGATTTGTTAAATAAACAGTATTAATACTTTGGAAAAAATGACAAAAAAAAGTTTTTTAATGAATAGACAGGAATTAAGCAGACTTTGGCATTTGGTTTAAAAACACTGATCTTTCTCAAGAAAATAATATTTTTAAATATACTCAGCATTACATTTAATACCACACATTCTTTTAATAAAGTTGAGATCTGATCATAAAAAATATTAGTCTGAATTTTCTCTTCAGAAACTAAGATTCAATAATTCCTAAATTCTTGCTGAAGAACACATGTATCAATTTAATTGTAAGACTTACTATAATTTATCTCCAATTTTACTTGAAATTTAAAACACATTTCTGGTTTTATGGCAAGAAACATGCACCATACACCCCTTCAATGAACAGAACAATGACAAAACAGGAGAAATTGGCCAACAGATCGAAACCCAGAAGAAAAACATAACTTTAAATGAAATTAACAGATTATGTGCTCTTAATGACGGTCAAGGACTGGGTGGTTCCTAGTATAATAAAGTAGTATTAGTGGTGGTGG